>MU182863.1:352288-369928 GCA_016904865.1 Pissodes strobi
CGGAATTATCCGAGCATCTTCGCCGTCCCTCATTACAAACCCACCCAGTCTTTACCTTCTCCCTTTCACCCCAAATGCAATGTAATCAAAAATCTCACGAACCAAAATTGTAATGAGGCATCAAGGCGATAAGCTCGAGCGGCTAGCCAGGGTCGGCTGAATCACCATGTTTTTAGATAACTTCTTTAAAAATTGTACCGATTGGGAAAAAGTTGTATACTACAAAGTGTAATGAGGGACGGCGAAGATGCTCGGATAATTCCGATCGATCTTCCTTACAGGTAAGTCGATTGATCTTCTAATTAACTGACATAATAGCGATTTACCTTTTCAGCTCTGATTTTGACTGACTTCTATAATTTTTTTAATAAAATTTACAAGTATCATTTTACAGAAATGAAAACTAATTTTTCAAATACCTTGGTCATTCTATTTTACGAAAGGTACTCTACATTTGTTTCAATAAAATTTTTCAAGAAAAAAAGTTTTTCTATAACATTTTTCAAAATAACATGAGAATACTACAATAAAACGCCAGTCGTCTTTATGTCGTTAGCATTGTGTTATTGAGAACACTTTTCAAAATTGTCTGATTGACTAAGTACACAAGATTTGATTGAAACATTATTCCAATAGCGAATATGCTGGCATGCATCTAATTTATGGACAACCACTCGGTAATTGTGTGGAGGAAGGCAACAAGAATTTATTCTGATACATTTCCAAATCAACGTTTATCGCACCGAAGATGTGTTGATCATAGCTTAAGAAAAGCAAGTAAAGAGTCAAGTGAAAAAAAAATGCTAAAAGTAGCTGATCTTCTGCTAATCTGTTCTAGGAAGGACCTCCAAGAACAGCAAGTAACCCTCAGTAAAAGGTGGAAATTCTGTATAAAATTGCTGAAAATATCTTTAATAGTGTAAAAGAACTGTCGGGCTAAGTTCATGAGACAAGGTGGGTTGTTCAGACCTCCCGCTGGTTATCCTGTAAATTAGGCATATTAGTTTTAGCAACGATTTAGGCAAAATTTAAATTTTACTAGTATTGTTTGGTTCACGGACGAAGCCGGTTTCATCTGAGACGGAGTAATATACAGTCATAATTTGCATATCTAGCATGATGAAAATCCCCATATAATAGCACAGACTAGCACCAACAATAGTTCATGGTTTAGACGTTGGAGTGGATGTTTGGAAATCATCTCATTGGACCGTTCTTTTCTTAAAACAGATTAGATGGTGCCATCTATTTGCAATTCTTGCAACAAAACGTAAACGCTCTATTAAACATTGCGTTCTTAAAAATTAGATCTTAGATGTTGTTGATGCACGATGGTGCACCGTTCCATTTTAGCAGTTTACTTTGCCAACGAGGTCATCCGACTCCAATGGATTTAATTTATGGAGAAATTTGAGAGACTTGTATATTCGACGCCAGTTCCTATCACGGCAGATCTAATATAAAAAAATAGCACATGGTTGCAACGAAATTCGAGGCAATCCTGGAATGTTGGTTTAAGTACAAGGAGAAAACATCCATCGGATAAGAAAAGAGGTACAAAGGGCTCATTTCGAAAATCTGCTCAAGTAAACAAAACAAGCAAATCTTACACATTTTTAACATTATTCCCTCGCTTAAGTCATAAGTATTCGAAATGTCAGAAAGGTACAGTTTTAAGTATTTTTAAAAATTTAACTTTTACCTAAGATCAACCCTTTCAATGGTTCTTTCATGCGATCCACTTTGATTTTGTAACATATCATAATAAATCCTTCTTGCCTCCACACATACTGACCACCCCAAAAAATATACTATACAAGCAGCTAAAAATTAGAATACAGAGAAACGGACTTATAATAAAATAAAACAGACACTGTCACAAACACTCATTTTAGTGTTTAATTCCACTTTAACGCACTAGTGCGAAAAGTTGCATACTTTTCGAACTAGTGTGAAAAATTGCTTTTCTTGAGGAAATTGGTATATTTATTTAATAAAATGTAAATTATTGAATTAAAATTTATTCAAAACCTTACAGACAATTCAAACAAATTTAACAATAAAATTTATGATTTAAATATGTTAACCACGCAATTTTTACAGTTCTCTAAACTTTCCCTGATGGATATTGTTGAACGGAACTGTTGATCAAAATAACCTCAGCTGCAGCTTGCTGTGTACTGGCAACCTCTCTTTTCCCTAATATCTTTAAGGCTGTTTTCAGCTTATTTTCCAAAGAGTTCTACACATATCCGTCGGCCACAGTGCCAGACGTCCAACCGCGGGCCGCGCCGCGTCGTGTGAGTGTCAAAATATCTGCCCCCGAATCAGCTAAAAGGAACGCAGATGATCTCCTGAAGCAATGTCCTGTGTAGCTAGATGGTTCAGGTAATCCGAGGAAACTAGCTATATTTTTCGGAATAACTCCAAAAGTGTTTATCCCGGCGGGTAATTTAATGGGAATCAGAAAAAGTATACTTTTTCTGTCTTGAAAAGAAAATCGATTGTTGGTAATGCCCGCGGTACGTAGCCGGTCATATTTTAGGATTATTTCCAATAAATTGATCCCTTTGGTGCAACCACAGTTAACGACAAATTCTCTGGTATGTTTTGTTTTAGTATGGGGTATAGTAATCGAGTAAATGTCACCTTTGTCTGCAACGTTTTCAACGGCCATTCAATATAGCTCGCCTCTTCTACACCCCCTGCAATTTCGATGATTAACGCAATCTTCATAAGCAAAAAATCTTGATCGTTGGCATTACATTCTTTTTTTTTATTTCACTGGCACACACACTAAAGGGAGACCCTATGGCGCTCGACGAGCGGTGTGTGTGCGAAGATGTTGATTGACACGGCTCTTGAATATTTGTAAGTTGTAATTAGTGGGAAACAGATGTCCTGGGAGTAAGTTCCACAGTGATGCAGTGCGCCAGACAAAGGAGTTCCTGTAAAACGATGTTCTAGGTGTTTCCAGTTGTACGACGAACTGGTGCGCTCTTGCCGTCTGTCGTGACTGTCTGACAGGAGCTGCCAGGGGCGGGATGTGGCGGACCAAATCCTGGGAACATCTGCCGTGAAAGTATCTGTAAAAGAGAGATATCTCGGCTACATGTCTGCGGTGTTCCAGACTATCTAGATTCCGGGTCAACTCCGGGTCGCCGACGAGACGCACAGCTCTATTCTGAATGGAATCCAGCAGCTTTAGGGTGTGCTTTGGTGCGGCACCCCAGATATGTGAGCAATATTCTAAGCACGGTCTTATTTGCGCTTTGTAGAGCAAGAGCAACTGCTGCGGTGTATAGAGTTTTTTTGTTGCGAAATAGCGTACCAAGCTTCTGGGAGGCTGATTTTGCGCTGATTAGCATCATGGTCATGCTAGGACATATTGCTGTTGACTGAGCCAGCAGTCCGATTGACGAGGATGAAGGAATGGTCGACCCTGCCATAATGATGTCAGGGCCCGCTGTATTGGCCCTCTTAGTAAACGTGGCTGCTTGGGTCTTTGCTGCATTGAACTGAACCAAATTTCGGTCGCCCCAAGTTTGAACTTTCTCCAGGTCTTGATTAATTACTGTAATTTTGGAAAATACTTTTGATTTTTTGACCCTATACCCTTCCGATTGCCTCTTCAAAAACGAAACTATATTATTGTACCTACTTATATCGATATTTTTCTCTTTGGACAACATAGTCCTCAACATTGAATATTGGCTCCAAAGTGACGATGACTCGCTTCGCTCGTTCCGCACACTTTCATACCCGTGCCTTAAACATGCACTTTTCACACTTCTCGTATCATAAATAGCTGTTAAAAGAATTCGATGCTCAAACAAACATTTATCTGACGCGTGCTACCCCGCTGAAATATAATTTCCGTTAAATATGGAGGTTCATTAACTTTTTAAAATTTTGTATATTTGGCACCTCAGATGAATGTATCTTCTCTGAGCCAAATTCTGTTTAAAGATCTCAATCACGTGGCCACTCACATGCTTCCTTCTTGACCAATATCCCACATACCGCACACAAGTATTCTGATACCCCGGAACAGGTAGCACCAAATTCTCTGTCAGGACTTTTTAAGATTAGGTGAAAGAGTGTTTCTAAATTCATAAATAAGTTTTAATTTGTAATATAATATCTGGAGTATAGGAATATATGATGAAAAGAATCATCAACGTCGGTCCGCGAAAACAGAATCGCCTAGGTCTTGTTTGTAAGGAGGGGCTTTTAGAAGTCCAGTCTGATATACTTTGTAGTTCCCGATTAATCCCGTCAACAGCATTAGAAAGATCGGCAGGAAGTGTTGGCAAATAAATCTGATGGTGATCAGCATACATGTGATATCTACAGTTATATATTTCATGCACAATGTCCGATGTAAAGAATGTGAAAAGAAGAGGACCAAGAATAGACCCTTGCGGCACTCCCCTCGTTACAACTCTCCAATTAGACGTCAACCGCCTTCAACCCCACCCCAGCCAACCTAACAGCTTACCGTATCTTGCAAATCCGATCCTGACTTCCCTGGCGATGTAAAACATCTACTGTCATATGGTTTTATGAGTCTTTATGGTCTACATTAAATATTAAAATTTCACAGAAGCCCGGTAACTCCCAAGCCAGCTACATATCCTAATGTTGTAACACTATAACTTTGCCAGTAAATGGTTTAAGTCTATACTAATAAAAGCTTTAGTCATGTCCACCAAGACAAAGAGAAAAAGAGACAATAATGTGACCAAAAGCAGTGGAAATGTCACTAGTGGCCCTAAGCATTATAGCACAGCTATAATGCGATCTAAATCTAGGCTGAAACCTCGAAAGCATGTCATTCAATGGCAGAAATTGTATAATTTGGCACTTAACCACTCTCTCAAGGTAAAAAACGATTAATGTTCTATTGTAGTAATCTGATTAATTTTCAGCGCTCTAAACCGGCACCACAAAATTTTGACCCAATGAGTGTAATGGTAAGTCTGTTCCTGACTTCCTCGGCGATGTAAAACATCTACTGTCATATGATTTTATGAGTCTTTATGACCTACAATAAATATTAAAATTTCATAGAAGCCGATTCAAAAGTTAGAGCCGGAAGCATATTTACACATCCTACTGTACTACGGCACCACCGTGCTGAAATTTGGTAGGTTTTGTAACCTAGACATATTTACACATCCTACTGTACCAGGGCACCAGGGTGCTGAAATTTGTTAGTTTTTGAAACCTCTACCGAAGCGCACCTACATACATAACAAAATATTATTCAATAATTGTAAAGGCCTATTGATGGCCTGCAAACTGGCTTTTAGCGTTAGGATTTTGGAAATATTCACTTCACGAACGGCCCTCCGCTCGCTTCTCGCTTCGGGGGCGCAACCAAACAAATACTAACCCAAACTAACCCAAGGCATGCCAAAAATAAGGAAAAAAGCCTTGAAAAATATTTAAATTCTTGACTGAAATCAACAGTGCGGCAACTGGACCGCATATAACAGCGAACGGTCATTCATAAGATCACCGGTTATGTTAGTGTAGCTGAACCTAATTATTCACGTCGGAAAACGGCTGTAAGGCATTCGGTACCCTGGTGCCGTCGTACAGTAGGATGTGTAAATATGCGAGCTGGAAAGGTAAATCGCTGGGCATCCCTTCGGGGCTCGATACCTCCGTTAAGGAGCACTTTAAAAAAAATTCTATGAAAAATTTGGACTATTTTGTTCTCCCATATACGCTCACGACAGTATACCATATACTTACCGGACACCCAGTTTAATATTAATTATAGATCTACCTTTAGAAATATAGCATCACTAAATATTTTGCAAACTGGTTATAATACTAATATAAACTGGTCAACATTAAGTTCGGTCTATTCATGGTTTGCCCTATGTTAAAACTGCTGTAACTTTTTTTAAAATATAGTTTTTTGAACGCAGTTTGCGAATTTTGAAAGTGCGTCTTCTCTCGATTGAGCTGCATGCCACAAATACCCGGTAGGATTGCTATTATCATGATATAGGAGGTGATAAATAAAATCATGTAAAAAAGCAAAAAGTTTGTGTGTCATTTTGGCAAAACATTTTTTTTTAGTCGTTACAATATGGTTCATTACTAAGCTTATATCAATATCTCTAGACCTTTTTGTCACTCTTTGAATCTAACCCCTTTGGATTCAGATACACAACTAAACATCAAATTTTGGTAAAAAAAAAATTAAAATGCTATAATTCGACAACGAAAGGACGGATTTTTACTAGCTTTTTAAATTCGGAAAGCCCATTTTCATGTATATTTTCTATGATCTAAGACTTTTACGGAGGATTACAGTTTTAACATATACGGGGCCAACAATAAATTAATTAATAGTAGGTAGAAAACATGGGATTGTTTAAAGCAAAGTAAATGATTGACCGACGCGATTTTCGTACCGCGGACGATTTAGCGCTTTCAAAATGTCACTTATTGATATAAGATTTTCATGTGACACTTGACGCAATATAATCGCACACGGTACGAAAAATTTAAAAATTTTGTTACCAAAACTTGATGTTTGGTAGTGTATTTAAGGCCAAAGGGCTTAAATTCAAAAAGTTACAAAAACTTCTAGGGAAACTGATGTTACGTTAGTAACAAAACAATAAACTATATTGTAACGACTGTTTTTAAAAAAATGGCACACACAAAAACTTTTTGCTTCTTTGCATGACTTTATTTATCACTCCCTATGTCATGATAATAGCCATCCTACCGAAAATGTGTGGCATGCAGCTCAATCGAGAAGAAACACGCTTGGAAAATAGTAGTTTCAAGACTTGTTATTTAATATATTCTATTTTCAAAATATGACACAAGCTAAAATTTATATTTAGTTTTTACTGTAGGTCACGATTGTAGTAATATCAAAGAAAATTTTATCGTAGTAGAATTTTCTTTGATAATATCCTAAGTCATACAAGAGTTGTTCGCAAGCATATCCACTTGTTCTCCTAAATCCTGCAACCCCATCTAAATCCATATACCTGTATCTTCAGTTATTTTCGAAATATTCGAGATTTTGTTTAGATATTTTGAGAAATTATAAAATCTAAACGGCTTTGAGCAAAACGGATTGGATTATTCTATACTAGTTTTTGAAAACCTTTCCTCCAAGTTCACTTGCGGTTTAATCGAGAGTATGCAGTTTCTGGATGTCGACTAAATCGGAATTGAGATCCGAAAAAGGGTTATTAAAAATTATATGGATAGGAAAGTGTAATTAGTTCGAAATCGCTCAGATTATACAGCATATCAAAGCATCCACTTCCAACGTAAATTTTGAAAGGTCAACACCTCGAAAACAATTAAAGGTCTTATACAAAATCTGCTTGGAACTTTATGCAGAACTGTAATATAGAAATTGGATATTCTATTTGAAATAAGCATATTTGACAATATCTCCTGCAAGGATCACCCAGTAGATATAGATGCTAATATGAAAAAAGCACATCAAAAACTAGAAATCTTCGTGTTACATGTACTGTGTCTAACTTGATAGAATAAGTATGATAATTTGACATTTACACTATTGCAGTTCAAAACCATAAAAACATGGCAATACATACATAATTGCAACAAGAGAAACTGTTCGTCATTATTTACATCGTTTTGTTGGAAAGTTTATATTACACACTTAACTTAATTATAATAGGGGGACTATTCAAAGCAATTAATACAATACAATAGTTAGTCGATGCGGCCTTTAAGAAATTCAATTAATTTGGATTTCGCTGATAGTGTAATCTATCTAACAAATGTAAAATCGGTTTTGATTAATTAAATGTTTGCTCGAATGTTATAATCATAAGATTTAAGAGAACCCGTGTAGATATTGTGATAATACATTGTTGACAAAAAATGCTATTTCCCGGGCACGACAATCTTCTCTTGATTACAGCGACACATGGAAATCGATAATAGTGGATACTATAATAGAATACAATCCCGTTTTTTACCAAAACCTACTTAGGGCGAAGATAAGCCTTGCGCAACTTCTAAATAGTTAATTTCCAACAAAAGAACACATTTGGTCTATACGAACTTTAAGAGAAAAAAAAACCGATATAAGAGCAAACCCCACATAGAGGTCAGGAACGTGATTGGGCTAAATATTGGAAAAGTGAACATTGTAAACCAATCTCTACATTCTCTACTCACGACTAATGTTTTAAAACTTGCAGAACATGGAATTGGAGAACAGCAGCTCATAAAATTTACTGGATATTCAAACACGAAGTTAAGTACAGTTTTTTTTAGTATAATGACTTTAAAATGACCGCTGATAGTTGTGATGAAAATACGTCTGATGGTCTGGCAGTGAGATTATTCTCCCCTGTGACGTTCAAGAATGTAAGTTGAACTGAAATGGATAATTCCCAAGAAACGAACACATTTGACCTATACGTCTTTTTTTTAAACGACCGATTATTTTTAACAGCAAAAGTCACATAGAGGATAGAAAAATGGTTTTTAAATATTCCAGTTGGCAGCGACGCTTTAGATCAATCAGGTAAACTGATCTCTACTTACGATGAATGTTTCAAAGCTTACCAAACAAGGAATTAGAGAGCAGAAGCTCATAAAAATTACTGGACGTTCAAACATAAAATTAAGTTAAGTTTTTTTTTTACTTTAAAATGATGACTGGATAGTTGTGACGAAAATACGTCCGATGGTCTACAAAAAAACTATTTTGTTCAGTCCTATAACTTGGCAGCGGTGGTGAGCGTTCTGAAGTAACCTATTTCAAAATGGAAAGCGATAACAGTGGAGACCAGAATACTATTCCGTTTTTACGAAAACTACACAGGGCGAAGATAAACTCTGCGTAACTGCCCAATGGTTAATTCCCAACAAAAGAATACAATTGACCTATTCGTTTAAAAAAAAAAACGACCGGTTATTTTTAAAAGCAAACAGCACATGGAGGACAGAAAAATAGTTTTAAAATATTCCAGTTGGCAGAAAAGCGTTAGGTCAATCAGGCGGCCCAAAAAACGCGCCCAAATAAATAATAAACTGATCTCGACTCACGACCGATGTTTCAAAGCTTGCGAAACAAGGAATTTGAGAACAGCAGCTCATAAAAATTATTGGACATTGAAACACGAAATTAAGTTAAGTTTTTTTTACATAATGACTTTAAAATCATCACTGGCAGTGAGATTATTCTCCCCTGTGACATTCGAGAATGTAAGTTGAACAGCAAATAAAGCCATGAATAAGTCTAGAGGAAAGGAGGGGCTCAAACAGCAAAACAGAATAAAAGAGAGGTAGCTATGATGACATGCTCACTAGGCTTCGCGGAGAGAGATGGCAAAATGACGCATACCTCTAGGAATATATTATATATTACCAAATACTGACAGAAGGAAAGCCACAGGGAGAAGCTGAAGACAGAGTAGTATTTCAAGCCCTGGAAAAACTCAAAGACCATTTGCTGAGTAATGGAATAGCAAATTTGGCCATATCTGAACTTGAAGAAATAAGCCAGTATGATGAAGTTCCTATTCGCAGAGACACATATAGACATCAAAATATATAAGTTATGTCCGGAAAGCAGAAAACTACAACCAACTGGCATAAATAGAAACAAAGAACATGTCGCCTGAATATGATTAAAGGCAAGAGCAAGACGCCAAGTAAACCGAAAATAGATGCTTTACACATACAGCTTTAGGATCCCCAAGTGAAAATTAACAATAGCATAAAGACGATGAGAGGAGACTTGCTACTTACCATCCAAACCAAACACGACAAAGCAGAAGCTTTAAGAAGGGAGATTAAAGATAAGATTCCAGATGTAATAGCATTGCTATGAGAAAGTAAAAAAGTTTTGCATGTAAAGGGTCTTGACGAAATTGTATCTGAGCAAGAAGTGAGAGAAGCTGTCGCCAAAGCAGTTCAAATTAAGCCAAAAGATTTTAAAGTTAGGGCTCTTTGTACAGCATATGGAAACAGACAAAATGTCGCAATAGTTATACTGGACGATTAGGCAAAGGATCTAATCCAGACGAAGAGGCTCAAGATTGGGAGGACAATAGATGATTTAAGTGTTGACGAAATGGGCATAATACGATTTTCAAGGAACCAGATAGAGAGCGCTTGTGTCTAATATGTTGGCAGGATGGTCACACAAAGCAACAGATTGCCGGAAACCATCATTCTGTATACACTGCAAAACAGATGGACATCAATCAAGTACCCCAAATGCCCAACAGTGACCAACTCAAGTCAAGGGCGACGTAAGAAAATGAAAATAAGGAAGGCTTTACTTGCTAGACACCAGCAGAAATCCAGCAGAACTAAGCCATAACCTCTGGAATGAATATAAACGAAATACGGTTGAGTTAAGAAATACTATAAAAAGAGCTAAGCGAACAAGCTGGGAAACTGTTTGTGAAAATGTAAATAGTGATCTATGGGAAGACGGATATTAATTAGTGATGAAAAGGATTTCCATCCCGACCAAGGAACTGGTAAACCATCACCTTTTCCTAGTACATTCACCGGTGATATTTAATAATTATGATACAAGCGGTAGGTTTTTAAACTTTACAGTTGAAGAACTGCAAATTGCTTGCAATAAGCTAAAAAGCAATGAGTTACCAAGACACATCTCGACAGAAATCCTTAAGTACTTAACAACTGATCGTTCCGAATACGTGCTCAATATATACAATGAACTGGCTGGCAGTGCTACCTTTCGAAAGATAGTGTTCCTACGAAAGGGAAATAATTTTCAGATGATCGTGTATTATACAGATCCATTTCCCTGCTAAAAGTTGAAGAAAATATCCACTAACACTTGCTGCAGAGGAGACTAAGCATGTCTGTCAGCCTGTCAAGACATCAGTTCGGCTTTAGAGACGGCCATCAGACAATAGACGCTATAACCAAGTGATGTTAACGAGGCAGTGGCTTACTTCCATGCTCATCGAAGGTTATGTGTAATGATAACCTTAGATGTAAAGGATTCCTTTCACAGTACTTCATAATTCGGTACTGTGCCCCACTCTATGGAATATTCTATATAACGTCACAAACTAAATGAGAAATAAAAAACCAAAGGAACCCTACTTACAACCAAAAGGAAGGTATTGCCTAGTTGGTTCGATGTCCTTGGCACCAAAGTCTTCCTGTCTAAAACCATCAAATATAAAAGTGTATCGCTCGACATTAAGCTAACGTTTGCGGAGCATGCCAATAAAATCATTCAAAAAGCGAGAAAAAAATCCCAACGGCATTAGCAAGAATAGTGCCAAACATCGTAGGTGCCAGAGCGTAAAAACGAAGAATACTGTTTCTGCGTAGGCACTCCCAAATACTGTATGCAGCACCCGTCTGGCATGCACTCATGCAGCAATAAAAAATAGGAAAATAAGTACTAAACTAACAAGAATCCAGAAGCTTTTGTGAATTCGCATCTGCATTGTCATATGCATCATAATAGCAAGATTATCTCCGATAGAACTTCTGGGAAAAGATCGAAAAAGCGTTATGATGACGAATCAAGGGCGAACGCACCGACAATGCTGATGGTGAACTGGCAACAAAAGTGGGAAACTGCAATATATGGGTGCGGGACTTTTCGAGTTAATCCGGATATTCAAGTATGAGTCGGCAAGTCATATGGTAAAAAGCCGAAAGGTGGATACAGATACATGCACTTATTGCTCTGAGACTGACGATGCTGAACACCCGCTCTTGTGGTTGGAAGCTAGATAAGGCTATGAAACAGAAAGAGTCATATAGAAAAAAGCTTTATCGAGTCCAAAAATGGCTGGAATAGTATCTATAAAGTCGTCAAGAAAATACTGGAAACAAA
Organism: Pissodes strobi; assembly: GCA_016904865.1. NCBI lineage: Eukaryota > Metazoa > Arthropoda > Insecta > Coleoptera > Curculionidae > Pissodes > Pissodes strobi. The sequence goes on from MU182863.1 coordinate 364,158, forward strand.
AAAGCGAGAGCCGGATATAAAAAGAATTATAGAGCGGTTCTAGCGTAGTCGAAGGGTTTAGTCGGTGGGTGCTTCCTGGCGTGTAATGTCAACCCGACACTCCCCCGAACACACCACCAAGAGTCAGGTCCGGAAGTCTGATAAGCAGAATCTCCTCTATTATAAATATGTAGGATTATCTTATAAAAACTTAAAAGTTAGTTAGATATGTAAACCAATAATATTCGGGCATTCGTCTCATTCTCGATCCCACTGAAAAAATAATTAAAAAAGCTGGCGTGTGCGGATGTACATGCTGAGACCAGTGATACCGTTCGTTTCGAAAGTATACTAATAAAATACTCATAGCGAAATTGTCATGTTATATGCAAAATTACATACCACAGATGTCTATCGACATTTTCAAATATTGATTAAATTTGACATCAAAAAGTAAGTAGCTGTTAAAGCATATTAACATATTATCATATAATACCATGCCGGATATGGTCCATTATTATTTTAAGAGCTTGTTACCTAGTAATTTCGCCAACGAAATTGACCATAAAACTATAAGCCATTAGGGGACTAATTTTGATTTAATGACATGAGCGAAATTTCTATTTAAAAGCAATAAGATAAAGTGTGCCAATTAACGAACGCTTCCAGACAAAATTAGTACAAAATTAAATCGTAAATAGTATTTTATATGAGTATGACTATTTTAACACGAGATATAATAAATTGCACTTTATCTCTGCTACAGGGAAAAAACTGTATGCAGATATACATACCTGCATTTAAACAAATACCTAGGAATGAGAGACGTCATAAAATTCGCATTAGAAATATTTAATACTCACGGTGATTTGCCATAATGTCCTACGCCCCGAACTTTTTGATTTGATGATAGAAAAAACTTAACATAGCACGGCATGTAGGATATATCTGACACTTTTTTTTGTTTAAAAACTCTCTTTTTCACTTTATACTTTATATTATATGGGACAGCTCATGAACATCCTATATCCTATTAAATTGTGCCAAAAAATTTAAACATGTTTCACATAACATATACGTTACACCTCACCTCAACAGTTTTCCAATTATATATATTAAAAACCCTATAAATATTCCCACAATTAATTTTAAGAACACCTCGTAGAGTTTACCTGTAATATTACCAGAGAGAACAAAAAAGGGAAAGAAACTAAAATGGCAGCAAAATCAGACCGCCGAAAATTGCAATTATTTTGTCGAAGCGAAAAACGAATGCAAACGTGTGATCGACGAAACTCAGAACAAACACAATTAAAGGATCAGGAATAAATTTTTGCAATGCCCAAGTGGCTCCAGAAATTTTTGGTCGGTAGCAAAGGCAGTAAGTAATAACTTTACAAAAACCTCTCTCCCACCATTGACAGAGTGGCGTCACGGCGACTACAGCCAAGGAAAAAGCAGACATGCTCGCCCAAATGTTTTCATCACACTCTATCTTAGACGTCCCCAAAGGCAAGACTCTCCCCACCTTATCAAACATCAACACTACCATGGCCGAAGTCATGTTTCATCACCATGATATTCGTAAAATCCTTAAAGAGCAGGATACGCAAAAGGCATCGGAACCGGACGGAATACCTGCCATCAGGTTAAAGGACTGCGCCAACCAACTAACAACCGTTTTTTCCAGGTTTTTTTCTCTGTCTTACCGAAAACGGATTTACCCATCTTCTTGAAAAGTCGCTCGAGTGCAACCTGTTCCAAAAAAAGGCAAGAAAAACAACACCCTCAAACTATCGCCCAATTGCCTTGCTTCCTATAATCTCCAAAATCATGGAACCTGTTGTCAATCAGCAACTACCCAAGTACCTCGAGAACAACAGAATAATCAGCGATAATATACGGCTTTCGCAAAAAGAGATCGAGAGGAGATATATTGGAATATGTCACTCATAATATTTGGAGTAGGGCAATTGAGCACTACGGAGAGTGTCGAGCGATCGCGTTGGATTTTTCGAAGCCATTCGACAGAGTTTGGCATGACGGATTGCTCAACAAACTACCGTCCTTCGGACAGACAGCCTCTCTCTGCTGGTCACATCTCAGACACATTCACCATTAAGTCGGACACAGCAATTAATCAAGACCTGGAGAAAGTTCAAACTTGGGGCGACAGAAATTTGGTCCAGTTCAATGCAGCAAAGACCCAAGCAGCCGCGTTTACCAAGAAGGCGAACAGCAATATGTCCTGGCATGACCACGTTGCTAACATCGCAAAATCAGCCTCCCAGAAGCTTGGTGCGCTAATTCGCAACAAAAAACTGTATATACCGCAGCAGTTGTTCTTGCTCTACAAAGCGCATATAAGACCATGCCTAGAATATTGCTCACACATTTGGGATGCCGCACCAAAGCACCCCCTAAAGCTGCTAGATTCCATTCAGAAAAGAGCTGTGCCTCTCGTCGGCGACCCGGAGTTAACCCGTAATCTGGATAGTCTGGAACACCGCAGACATCTGGCCGAGATGTCCCTGTTTTACAGATGCTTTTACGGCAGATGTTCCCAAGATTTGGCGCGCCTCATCCCGCCCCTGGCAACGCCTATCAGACAGACGGCAAGAGCGCACCAGTTCATCGTACAACCGGAGACACTTAGAACATCGCTTTACAAGAACTCCTTTGTCTGGCGCACTGCGTCACTATGGAGCTCACTCCCAAGACATCTGTTTCCCCCTAATTACAATCTACAACTGTTTAAGAACCGTGTCAATCAGCATCTTCCCACACACACACCGCTCGTCGAGCTCCATAGGATCTCCCTTTAGTGTGTGTGCCATGCACTGCTAATAACACTGTGCGAAAAACGTTTATCAACATCTTACATCTAATATTAAAAATGTTAATTAGAACATTATTCAATCGTTTTCAAAATCATATCGATAAAATCCCAGTCCTAATGAATAAATAATAAATTTTCCAGCCACAGCGCTTCAGCTCTAAACTTGATTGTCTGGCGCCTCGAGAAAATATCGAATTATCGTATGCCTATCGTTGTGTCGGTAAAGTTCTGATTATTTTCTGGCTTTTTCGAGAGAGCGAGAGAGCGGGAGAAATAGAGTTTACCCGAGAGTGGTGCGATAAAAATGAAAGCCAAACAAAAGAGAGCTGATGCTGATACTCTAGCTAACACATAGGAAGGTGGCAAAAATATAAACCTTAACGTAAAACTGCAGTAATGCCTCGTAAAATCTGCTTCGTCCGCTCGTAGAAGGCGTGTTTTTTTAACGACTTTTGAGTAAAAATTGGGCGTGGAACCCTCACAATTTTTCGCGTTCGGCGTTTTTGCCTCCGGGGAACTTCCGGTAAGCATCTTTGCTCTCCTCACAACTCAGACCAAATTCTGCCCTTGAGAAGGCCGCCCCTTAAGATAGTTTGATACAGGGACCACTCAGGTCTAGCTATGCCACTGCGTTTTCTACCAGCGCTACGAGGCAAAGTGTTATAATCCGCAATACTGTGTTAGGAAACATAGTATTTCAACAGGATGAAACGCCTCCACATAATGTACTTAACTAACCATCTTAATGAACGATTCAAAGAATAGTTAGGACAGGGTCAAATGACCAGCTAGTAGCGGTAGCCCAATGTCTTAGTGTTGTCCCCAAATCGTATTCCAATAGATGCGCATCTTTGGAATCATTTAAAATGTAATATAGAATCATCTGAGGGAAATCATACAAAACGAGATTATGGGTTTAAATAAAAACAATTTCGATTGCACTAGAAAAACTAAGAAGAAAGCTACATAAATGCATTGAAGAAAATGGTAGCCCAATTGAAAATATTTATATACAGATACTACGTTTTATTTAAAAATTGAGTTGCTGTTTTTGAATTGCAATTATTTTTTTTCTAAGAAATTTAAATCAGCTGTTTTCCTCATTGGAAATAAGGCATTTTTATTCGAAGTGAATTGTCATTTAATAAATATGTTATCATGACCTTATTTTATGTAAGCATTTAAATGTGAATGTTCCGAAAACCGTTAAGTTTAGGTTTAATGTATATCATCGTACGATACGTAGAATCAAAAAAATTGATATACGATATTCCATTTAAGAAAATATAATATTATAAGATACTCGTACTCATGACGTGACTAGGGGCTTTAGGCACTTATACAAAAATAACTTAAAATACTCTACATGCTTCTATTTTTACTTTTCCTTGCACGAAAAAACGTTAATCATCCTGCACAGTTTTGATATAATATTAGGTTATCATCGCCTTACATTTTTATATATTTGTTTCTGAAGAAGTTAATAGAATACATTTGTCGCCAGAAAACGTACATCATGCATATTTATTTTTACCCGAATTGTAATTAATCGTTTTTGACTACCTACTTCGAATAATAAAGAAAAAATTGTTTATAATACGTCTTTGTTAATTATTCTCATCTTATTATTTTTTATTTCGGGCTGGGGTTAACGGCATGGTCGCCGCCGCCGCCGCGCCGGCAAGGGGTCGGCCAACAACCCTCCCCCGCCCCCCAACACAACGTTGGTCACCAAATTACCGATGACTACTAAATGCTCAACCTTTGTAGAAAACAGGAACGCACTTGAGACATTAGGTTTTAGTCTGGATGTAAATGTACAAACATGAAACAAATCCAATAAACTTTTAATATTTTCGTACGAATTAGCTGCAATATTTATTGTTGCATTGTTTATTATGGCAAAGTATTCAAGTAAACTGAAGTAAACTGAAACTATTTGTAATATATTGTAAAAAAATACACACTGCACTTTCAGTGCAAAGACATTTGGACGAACTTTTTAACTGCTTAAATCAAATAGAAGTGATCCTGATAAGTATTTCAGTGAAATATTTGACAAAAGTGTTGATTAAGCCAATAAATCTTTATTAAAAATGAAAATATTGCGAATAACATCTAGACAAAGGCAAAGAGGTAAATATGATGGTAAATAGATCTGAAAAATACTATAACGTGTGCCTTTATATCGCATATATGGATTCTGTGATACAGTTGATTTGGATAAGATTCTCTGCAGAATCCAGAACAACTTATTTACTGACAGAAATTTATCCCAAAAAAAAATTGAGTACAGAAATTGAAACGTGGATAGAATTATGAAAAACCACAAAAATTGACGATAACCTAAAGTTTCAACCATCCAAGAAATGCACTTCCTCACATTAATAAAGAAAGCTATACATATAAACATATTATTCTAGCATTACCACCAACCATCGACACCATTAAAAGATTAGTTGGCATATTGGGACGTGTGTTTCCGTGGATACTAACTTGGAAATTTTCTTACAATAACACCAATTTTGCAACATCAAACTTTAAAAGAATGTATGAAAAAATTGCAATTCAAACCATATATAACAAAATAGATCAACAGAACAATGTCAAATAAATGTCTAACTTTACTTACAAACAAGAAAACAAACATAGTAATACACAAGTTAATGTTTGATGCAGATGATGGCTATTCTGAGGGGTAATGCAGGTTCAATTAGGGGAACGATTCCCGAAAGGCGCCAGTTGCACGAAAGCTTCAATCTTTAGTTTCTACCATTATTACATTTTTTTATATTAAAATGTTAATAATTGTTAGACATACTATTACGTTGGGGTTTGGAACCTTCGGCAACATGCACTAAAACAGAGTTTTATCCACAATACCGAAACAGAATATTTGCACTCGACGCGCGTTTCGCTAACCATGTTAGCATCATCAGGAGATGATTAAAAC
>MU182863.1:370328-412215 GCA_016904865.1 Pissodes strobi
TTTAATCATCTCCTGATGATGCTAACATGGTTAGCGAAACGCGCGTCGAATGCAATAATTCTGTTTCGGTATTGTGGATGAAACTCCATCTTAAAAGTATTTTGCCGATGGTTCCAAACCGCAACATAGCTGAAGAAGAGAGGGAAGATGTTTGGCGATGTATGTGGTTTCATCTTAATTGCACCAAACTTGCAGATCAAACATATCTAAATCACAAAAAATTTTAATCTTGTATTTGAATTTTATAAAATTGATTTTTAAATATAGTGAAATAGAAGGTATATTGTTGTTCAGGTATATATTAATGGTAATGAAAAATTTATATAAAATATATCTATCTCATAGTGTAATTTGTTCCAGCCGACTACTGGAATAAATCTGACTTTTTTGTGTTGTTGCTTCAATTCTGAATTAACACTTACTAATTTAAACTGTTTAAAAGTTTGATCATTCCTATATATTATTCTAGCGGCGGCTACTTTTTGTTTATAAATACTTTTGTTCAGGAAAATTGGATGATTTAAATTTAATAAAGTGTAATCGTTTTCAAGAGCAACTAAATCATTGTTATATTATTACCAGAGTACAATAAGTTATTTTAGTTGTACTCTGTCATTACGTTGCATTGTTAGTTAGATCTTCTAATAAGTACCCAAAAGAACTGCCGTTAATTTTTTTTATCCGAGTATAATAATCCCAAAAGGCAACTTGCGGCTTGCGGCACTGGGCCGTGAAGGAAGGTTATAAGGCTTAAAAATTGGTACGGCGTAAAATGAAAACCTGTGCAACGAGAAATAAAATGGTTTTTCTCATATTCTAAATAGTAAAACTGAAAGAGAACCACCTATCACGATTTCCTACACTAAATTTTAAATTTAATTTCAATGTGTATTGGCTTGATATCCAAAGATATTAAAATGTGTACGATATCTAATAATTATCAATGAAATGTATTGGTATATTCCAAACAAATAATAATTAGTGACAGTAAAAATTTAGTAACACAGTGCAGCATTTTAGTTTTATAGTTTTTTGTCTTGAATAATATTTATGGAAGAGAAAACGGATGACATATTTGAATGTTATAATTTTTCGGTACTCCGTCACTAGCTAAATATATATATATATATATATATATATACATCAAAACTGAGAAATAACTACTTATCATTATTCCACAATTTAAAATTTAAATATTGGCTATTATACACAATAATAAAAAATATTTACGATAATTACTTGACTATACTTTTAAAGCAATATAATAATTATAAATAGAGATAATTCAGCGGATAATGAAGACAGTGCAACATTTTAGATTTGCAGATTTTTATATTTTGTGTAATATTTAATATTATGGATTAACTATCTGAAAAATGAAACATTTCCAATGTTTTATATAAGATAAAAGGAGCAATGTTCTAAATAACAACAGGCAAAAAGAAATGTTTCTACTGACGAATAGTAAATAAATGTAATTATTTTATAAAATTATTCGGAAATAAAAACGTTAATTTGTGTTGTTACAAGACATAATATGTATCTTAAGGTTCAGTTAGGGGAACGTGTAATTTGAACGAATAAAATTATATCAAAGAACGGAGGTAAAATGCTACTTTTGAGTCTAGTGTACCTAAGCATAAGAAACAGGTGGGGAGTATGTTACATTGATTGTACCTATTAACAGAAACTACTAGTCAAAAACTACCAGACAATTAAATTTCCAAAAAAAAAAACCGCTGGCAGTACTATCAAAGTTTACAGAATAATATAATCTTTGGTACCACGTTGTAAAGCCAGAATATAAAAATAAAGGCTACTAAAAATAATCTGCATGGTAACAGTTCGTTCCCTGGAATCGGTCACACAGCCACAGTCCCCTTTACCCCGTCGGCTGCGACACAACCCTGTATATAAACCCTGTGGGGGAAAGCATATCGAAGAGGCAACAACTGCGCGGAACATTTCAATGCATATCAAGAAGTTTTGGTATTCTGCGGAAACGGCACTCATCGAGGTTCTAGTACCACTGCTGTCAATTACTCTACACATAACGTCTGCCTTTTCAAGGATGGCTAATCCCACACCTGGATGAACCAGATAACTTTGTAAAAGGAAATAGTTCTATTATTTTTAAATTAAGAAAAATGTTTCGAATAAAAATTGTTTGATTTCACCGGGTCTTATACATTATTTTGTTTTAATGAACCAGAAAGCAAGACGCACACCAACTTTTGTAATTTTCAATTTTCTATTAAATTCTGCATATTTTTTGTATAATATATCCTGTACCAAAACGTAACGATTTTCAAAATATTGAATGTTTTAAAATTACGAAGTACTATAACTTTTTCGATATAACTGTTAAACATTTATTTTTCAAATGTCATGGCATTGATGTTTGAATTCTGTTTTACTGATTAATATTTATTTTCTGATAATATTTCACAAAATGAGCTATTCATTTGTTGAAAGGTTGAAAATGGTCGAGCTTTATTTCAACAATTTATAATAATGCTATAGGAAAATGTTCATAATGGACGGAGAGTACCTACCACCTATAATTAAGACGAGTTATTGCATGAAACATTATCTCTAGTAAATAGAAAAGGACAAAACAAAGAAGCGAAGAAAGGTACTGCTTTATTTTCAAGAAAATAAAAAAAAAACAGAAACTGTGTCAGAGATACCAGGTATCACGATTTTAAAATTAGTCCAATTCGATAATTAAACGACGAACAAAAAGACATGAATTTGTTCAAATTGTAAGAGGAAGATTTAATCAAGGTCGAAATTATTTCAATAAAGTTTTGTGGGCCCATGATTTGATATTTACAAAGACATATAAATTTATATGTATTTGGATATTTACCACTGCCGGTATTTATAATAGAAAAAAACTGTCACATTTGGTCCCATAAAAATCCACAAGCTGTTGAGTTCCTCAACAGCTTGTTTGGTGAGGCATTTTGGGGCATAAGATCCGGTTTTTATTAGTGGCACCTTAAATGGCTAAGATAGCTGTAACTTTTGGAAAATGAAATTGAAGCCTTTATCGACTAACTACCACTTTAAACTCGGCAAAATATAATTTGGCAACAGACAGAGCACCTACCCATAATATTCTGACAGTAAGAGACTTTTATCAAGTGTGGATAGGTACATATGGAACAAATAACTGTCCCGTAGACTCCCCAGATCTAACACCCATGGATACCTTTCTATAATATTTTTAAAATACAATCTATAAAGAAAAAAGGAACAATATTGAAGATATTGAAAGAATAATTATTGAAGAAATAAGAAATTTATATGAAAATGACAACGAAGCAATTGTAAATGCACACTAATGCCAGAAAAGAATTTAGAAGAAGTGTGACGAGGTTAATGGGGGACATGCAGAGCATTTAATTTAAGCTAGACATTATACGTATTATAATATTGGTTGATGATAACTTTTAGTTACCTAGTATACTATTTCCAAATTTAATAAATTGAATTTAAAAACTATATGTTTTACAAAATATTAGCAGAAAATATAAATGCTTCAGTAAATCCGTTTTCAAACATTAATGCCACGACATTTTAAAAATAAATCTTTATCTCCAAGTAGCAGCAGATATCTGAATAGTTAAGCAATTATATCGAGAAAATTATAATTTATCATAATTCTAATACCTCCAATACTTCGAAAACAATTAAGTTCTTATATATGATATATTATACAAAAAATATGCAGAATTTAATAGAAAATCATCATCAAAAATCGAAAAATGTGGTATATTACATTGAAAAAAACAAAGTCGGCATGTTTGAAACACCACGTATACATTAACACTTTACCACGATCCATATATTCTAGAGCGTATAGTAAGGGCATTCCCAGATTTCCCATATCTATACAACCTAAATAATCCGAGAAACCCGTGCTTAAATTTAAATGCAATTTAAATTTTAACTATAAGCTTGATATACAAAAAAAGGACTACTGCAACCCAAAACATTGTTAATAATTTAGCAGGAAGACGGTAAATAAATTTGCCGTATTTTTTATCGTTTCTTATTATATCTAGTACAATAAAATATAGGTAAAAATGAGTACTATGTCTATATAACTATTCATTTCAACGAAACTGTAATAGAAACACCTAAATTTGTATTATTTTGTGTCTGATTACTAGTTGGGCTGGCATAATATTATAGAATGGAAAATTGAAGCAGTCCTTACAGATGAATATCCTTATATTATATGCTTTATGTTTTGTAAAGAGACTATTTTTTTAAAAGGTTATAAAATTGTAAAACCGCCTTCCAAGGAATTTGAGGAGCACGAAATTTTAGTTTGAATAACATAATATATCATATCGCTAAAATAGTACTAGTTATTGGTAAAAGCTTGTGTGTAATCTTTGAATATTATAATTTTAGTAGGTTTTAATATTTACGAAAAAATTACGCGTACCTTAATTTAAATGTTTATCCTATTCAGACAACTAATTCACTGTAAATTCAATAGGTCGCGATGATGGTACCTAGTTATAAGTACGACAAGAACTACCGTTTCAAAATTGATACTCGTATATAAATCCCAAAAATCCGCAAACTTACGACGCCGAGCCGCGAAGCAGAAATATATATATACAAATTTAAAAATTGTCAAGGTATATCGAAAACCATAAATATTCGGTAATTTTTTTTTAGTGGGAGAAGTAATCTAAATACTGGCTAGTGTATGTACCTACATGCCAAGTCCAGCTACCCCCTCTAAAGTGGCCGGTGCAACAAGCGTGGGTACTATCATAATACACGTAATACTAATAATACTAAATTCGCTCTCCTTCGTCGCTGTCGTGGTTAATGCTATATTATAGTTCTAGCCATTCTTGATTCATATAAAACTACTCATTCAAGGACTTTATAAGAGTTTCTGTAACATCTTATAGATTGGTCTTGAGAATTGCGAAAAAATTGTGTTCGTATTTTGATGGTGTCGCTAGCTGAACTTTTATCATTTACAATTTTAATAGCCGACAGACGTTGTAGAGTTTGTTTAAAATCTATAAATATTACATATTATGTATTGTATGCAACCGAAATAATCGTAGAAATGGATCTAACAACTTTTGTGCCTAATTCATATTGGCGTGGCGTCGCGACGCCTCGGGTGATTCTTCGAAATTCGCGATACTCGTATAATTTTAAAGCCAATAAACCTAAAATAGTTTTTCACAAACCGTTTGAAAACATTGACTAATTGTCCTACATTTAAAAGTAAAACTTGGATGTAATTTAATAATATTCATTATTTATTATCTACAATGTTGAATGCAATAAATGCTTATATTTTTAAATATTTGACTATCCTTAGTATCATATGCAATTATCATTTTTAAATTCACATATTTAGCATTTTGTTAGTGATGAAAGTGTGAAAGTAATTATTCTGTTGTTGTATATACTACTTAATCTTTTTTATAAAATAATATCATATTATCTTTATTTTCCGTTACAATGCCCCGAGTTAATAATAATCGGGATCTAACCGTTTTGAGAATTGTGGAAAATGTGTTAATATTTTGATAGCATCGGAAGCTGAACTTTTATTATGTATGTGTGTAAATATACGTATAAAACTAGAATCAACGTAGAAATGGATCTAAGTTAGAACATGGTGTCTAATTTATTCCGGTGAGGCGCACAGTAGCCTATAAAAAAATACCTATATTCAAATTCAATAAATGAAGAAAATTTAATTTACTTCAAACAATAGACTCTTTTTTGACTTTGAAGCATAAAATTGGAGAATTCGTTTTGCAAACTAAAAGCTTACTTTTTGGGTTTATTTTCTTACTAAACGAAAGATAATTTTAGGGGCGTTTGATCCGGCATGTCTTAACATATTTAAAAATGGTTGACATTTTTGAATAGACATCAAATAAAAAAAAACAGAATTTTGAGCCTTTCATCTAAAATAAACGATCTTTCCTTTTTATCCATACCAAATTCGGCTCCCGTTTTTGCCCCCCCCCCCTTTGGTTTTATTCTCTTAAACGTAGGTGCTTGTAACTAGGGGTTCGCGAGACTATGGTCTCGGTCTCGGTCTCGAAAACGAGACCGAGACCGAGACCAAGACCTGAAAATTAGAATCGAGACCGAGACCGAGATCAACACCGAGACCAAGGTAGCGAGACTTTCGGTCTCGATCTCGAAAAATATTTTTATTTGTTGAATTTTCAAAACTTATTTTTCTGAAAAAAATCAAATTTTTATTTATGCCAACTGGGTCCAATCAACCAAAAAATTGAAAAAACGTGTAAATCCGGGTATAACCTTGTTTATTTTAAATTGGGCTGTTTCTATTTAAGATTCTACAAGAAAGGTTATACTGTTCTGTACATAATATGTAATCATGTAGATAACTTATTTTGAACCATTTCCAAGCAATAAATAAACAGCAATGCGTTTTCACATTTTTCGTAATATCTACAAGGTAATAAAACATCGCGTATCCATTAAAACAACTGGATATCTGCTTCTGGTACAGCCATCTCAGAATAGTATATTAAAAGATGAATGGCCACCTTTGACCATATCCGCTTATACAGTATATACCGTATACCTATACAGAGTGTCACAAAATCAGTGGACGAAGCATTAGCCCTGTAGCTATTGGTCAAAAATACCTTAAATTTTATATCAGGAAGCGCACGGGAGCTAGAGCCTCTTAAAGGTGGGCCCCTAAAGATGTTTTTTTTTCTATTTATTACCGAAATTGTGCAAAATAGAGTTTTAAAATTTTGGAATTCCCCTAAGTATATTTAGTTCGGAAATGGAATAAGAAATAGAACATTTTAGTCAGGTCAGGTGCTTAACATCTTGGGAGTGAATATAAAAAATTAACGTCCACTTTTTTGTGGGCTATTTTTTTTTTCTTAACAAATTTTGAAAATTTTATAATTTTTTGGGTAAAAAAGTATCATTAGAAAGCAGGGTTTTGAAAAAAACGGATTATAAATGTATTCCGACTGCCCAAAACGGGTGTAAATTGAATGCTATAGTTTATCAAATTTTGAAAATCTGTCATTTTTAATTTCAGAATATTAAAGTTAGTAGAATCCCAAAATTTTAAAACTCTATTTTACACCGTTTCGGAAATAATTAAAGAAAACCATATTCAGGGGCCAATTTTTAAGGGGGTCTAGCTCCCTTCCCGATATATAAAAATGTTTGTTATTTTTGACCTATAAATACATGGTTGATGTTTCGTCCACTAATTTCTCGACACCCTATATACCGTTAAATATTAAGAGTTTTCAAAATAACTGTTTCCATATAATATAGAATGTTTAAAAATTACATCACTTTGTATGGCTACGCTACAACTGATAAGAAATGTAAAAAATAAGGGGACAAAAACGTTAACTTTGACAACAATTTAGAAACTAACATGAAATATATTAAAATATTATTAGGTACCTATTTAAGTTAACTATTATTATCCAAACAACTGTTGCAAACAAAAAATGTAAAATTATTTAAGAAGTTTATCCCTAATATAGTAATATCCCATCTACACCAAGAACTGATACACAAAAGACACTTATTAGATATTTCATTTCACTTAACATTCCGAAGTAACCTTTGTGTTATTAACGAAATAAAACAGTAAATTATTTAATTACTTTTTATTTGCTCAAACCGAGACCGAGTCCAAACCGAGACAAGATCCAGACCGAGACCGAGACCAAGGTACTCTAGGTATCGGTCTCGACCTTCGAGACCCGAGACCGAGACCAAAACTAATTTTTTTCTTCGAAACCAAGACAGAGACTTGCCGAGTCTCGGTCTCGGTCTCTGTCTCGCGAACCCCTTCTTGTAACTTGGAAAATCACGAAGATTAGGGGCTATGTTGATGGTGGTAGCCAAAATATGTTTTTTTTTTAATTTGTAATTTATTTTCAGAAATCAAAAGATAAATTAACACTACTTATACAGGGTGTCTCGTGGCGGATGGCGTATTACACGTTTATGGAGAAGTAAAAATAACAGATCATTTTGAAAAATTGTCATCCGGAATAAACACCATGTTCTACAGTTGAAAAATGTTATTGACCTATAAATACATGGTTGATACGGTATCGCCGTTCTACTATAAACCGCTGGCATTATCGCTATTTTAAATGGAACACCCTGTAATTTGTTTTAATTTTCGATTTCCATATAATTATGAGCAACTTTTCTTAATACTTCCCTCTATCTGTAGTCGTTTTTCGGGACTAAATTATTTTTATTTTTTTTTTTTACGAAAACAGGACTTTCAAAAAAATCTTAATGTTACCATCCTATAAAACAATTTTGAGCCAAAATTTGGGTTATGCCTGAATAATGCCTCTAGGCATTTGATCTTTTCATCACAACTTAGTTTAAGTATATAGGGTGTTCCATTTAAAGAAAATCATATTTGTCGCATTTTTGTAAGTTACCGACAAATATTTATGTCTGGACCAGAGATTAATATAATATATAAAGATTCGTTTGTGATCGAAAATATATGTTTACAATTATGTTGAATCTATTTTTGTTTATTGTGTTTAATTTTTTATTCATTTTATAAACAAGTATGTTCGTTAAGCAATTTTATTGTTAGTATAAAATATTTTTTTCATTCTTCATAATCCTGTGTATCTGAGTTGTTTGCCTCTTTCCATTATTTTTTATTTTTTTACATGGCGTCAAAGTTGAATTATCTCGATTTTTAATTATCATTTCCTTTTTATCACATTTACGCTATGCTATAGTAAACCAATAAACCTAAAATTAATTTTCTTAGATCGTTTTAAAATTGGTTAATCACCCTATAGGTAAAAGTTATATGTTAAAATATTAATACAATTTATTCTTTATAACAGCGGCGATTTTAACGTTGGTGCAATCGACGGGCTCTAAGCCTCGCGGGTCCTTACGAAGGGGATTTGGGTTCAATTCCAATAAAATTATGCTTATTGAAAAAGAAAACAATCCCACTGGATAACCAAACTTAACTTTTTAATCTGCCAATTACGGAGAAGAACTGGCGACAGCTAGATGGCTCTCAATTTTAATTATGAGCTCTTAGTTACTCTATTTTTTGTTTTACAGGCAATTGATGTTACATCTCAGTTATTGCAAAAAAAAGATATTGACCTTTTTCGGATGGTATATTTTATGAATGAATGAAAGAAAATTTATTTCATTAGGAAATGACGTCTCTTTCAATGTCCTGATTAAGACTGCTAGAGCTAAGTGGATCCAGATTGGAATGGACGTGGAAAACATGAAATTTCAGGAACATAAATGTCGAAAGAAAAAGTAATTTTTTTGAAGAAAAAGCAATGAATGGCCCTATAAGAAATCGATCCAACGTGTTTAAAGTCGATCTAATCAACTTTACTCTGGATACAATGATGACTGAAGTATGAGAGGGAATTGAGCGTCTGGAAGAAGTTACACAGTTATTTGGTTTTTAAGTCCAGTATATCTTCAAAACTGCGACAAAGAACAACTCAAATATAAATGTTCTAAGCTGTGTAAAACATTCAGTTTCATATCAAATGATCTCTATAGCGAACTGATTCAGTTTATCGATATTTATTTTAACCAAGAAAATCCATGTTTGAATAGGGGTGCATTGGGTTATCTGGAATGTATTTTTTACCAAAAACTGAGAGATATTTTTCCTAGTTTTGAATTAATTTCAGGATTATTTATAAGTACTTATAGCAAGCGAAGAGAGATCTTTTAGCATTTTGAGAAGATTAAATAATTACTTAAGAAGCACAATGTGCCAAGAAAGAACTTCAAACCTAGCTTTACTTACTTACCACTGACAAGGATACATTATTTAATATCAACTTGGAAGAGGTCACAATTTTTTTTAACAACTGAAACACTAAGGGGACTTTCATTTAAAAAAATATTGTTTATGCCATTTTTATTCAAAATACCAATGTTTAGTAGTACCATTTTAGTATATAAGTAAAAATTTATGGTCATTAAATGTTGATAGTTGTAGCCAAAAATATGGAAACATTTTTAATTTTTAATTTTATTCTCATAAATCAGAAATTAACACTACCGTAGTGCGGGGTTACTTTGCAACGGATTTTGGCAGTTTTTCTCAATATTTTTTTTTATTTAGAACGAAACAGTTCAAAATTTAAGTATGTCATATTTTCAAGTTTTTTTCTACACTTTTCACTTAAAAACTTCAATGTAAATTAATGATTAATATATTTTTTAAAATGTTGAAATTTGTGCAAAGTTACCTTGAAATCGGTGTTAAATTGCACATCCTTTTAAATGTACGTAGCAGCCAAGCATGACCGTTTTATGGGTAACATTGGCACGGCAATTTTTTTAAAATTAGGTATTTTTTATTTAAAACAGGTTTGGTTAAGGCTACAAGTGGCACACAAATACATGTTTTTAGTCAATAAATTAAACATTTTAATACATAAAAAAAATTAACAGTCTTTAGTAGGTAGGTAGGTAACATTGGGCACAAAGTTAACTTAATAAGTACCTTAATAGGCTTAAAAACTTATACACAACAAAAACTAAATTCTGACTTGTTCAGACTTCCTAAACTAGTTTAAAAGTTATCCCTAGCGCATATTACATTCAGAGAAGTTGTTTTTAAAGCGATGAAAGCCTCTTGGTTTATTCAAAATTTTAATGATATCATCAGTTGCAAGGACAGAAATATCATCTGCTTGTGGAAACACGAAACTCCCATCTGCTTTTTTTCTCAAAAACTTAACTGTCACATGATAAGAATTTTCAATCACCAAACCAACAAAGTGAACAATAGTTTTTTTGGTTGTACATGGCACAAGAACATAGTCCCCTACTTCAGGATTGATGTTTGCTTCTAAAGTTTCATCTTCTGTGATAGTAAGGCATGCATCATCGTCATCTGTATTTTACGCTTTTTTTCGTCACTTTCCGTGCTATTTGCTTTCGTTGGTTCGTTTCGTCCACTTCCACTTGTTGATGGAGCAGCTAAATCTCCAGAGATATTTTGCATATCTACATAACTAACAGATTTTCCTGCGTCTATTCTCAACATCTCTTTCCTAAGTTTTTATAGCTTTTCTGGAGGAGACCTAATTTCTTCTAAATATTCCGTTAAAGTTTCGGACACGACATTTCCTAAATTATTGTCGTACCTTTGTGTTGGAAGTCTTTTAATGACTTGGAAAGGATCGAGATGAATTATTCCTGTTGCCTTAAAAGCACTTGTTATGATTTGCTTACCTTTGATTTTAAGTTCGTCCACAAGGTTTTTTAAAAGATGCAGAAAAGATGTTTTATTCACTGCCGACTCCCAGGGTATATCAATTTGTAATTTTGCAAAATGTTCCTCCACTTCTTCTTCAGTGAAGCGTAGTAAGCAACATCAAGCGGTTGCGCTAAATGCGTGGAAGTTGGTGGGAGATATACAAAATTTATTTGGTTCCTCTGGCAGCCTTGGAATATATGAACATTAATGTGCGACGATAGGTTGTCCCCTATTAGCACCTTCTGACCAGGAAGGTGTTAATAGGGCCCATGGTAGTATTATTGATTCGAATCAATCTTCAAATGATGAGCTGTCAAACCATCCTGAATTTGAACGGATATATCTCGTGTTTGACGGTCCCCCAATTGTCCATTGATGGTACAGCCATTCAGCTTTGTAGACCACATAATATGGTGGTAAACTTTTTGCGTCTTAAAATGGGTATGGCAAACATTACTGATATTGAAGCTTTGGTGCTGTTCATGATCCGCTCAGGATATTTCATTTCTTCCCTAAAGATACATTTTGTATACCCCGGATCATCTGAAAAATTGGTTTCATTGTAATTCAAAATGTTGGTGATTGGAACCCCTTCTAGCGATTTTCACAAATTATCAAAATATCGTTTAAATTCGTCTTCTGTTTTCTCAGCTCTCACATTTTTGATATTCTGACAAGTTCTCTTAGATAAGCTGTCCTTATGGCTGGACGAAAAAATGTTGCGTCCATTCCGTACCGGGAGTATTGTTTGGAAATTTTTGGATTTTTCGCCCAGTGCGGTCTAGAAACTTTTTAACCATCAACCTGAGATCGAGAGAGGTCACTGGACGACCATACTCGCCAGCTGCGATTAAAACGTCTACGAAATGACTTTTTTCGGCTTCACTCAATACTGTTTGTGCGCCTGGGTTTGAACTGCGTTGGTATTCACTCTGTTCCATAACGTTCTTATTGTAATATTTTATAACTCCTCCGCTCTTCGGTAATTGATGTTTTGAAACTTAATGAGCAATAAAATCCAACCAATAGGAGCATTTTCCTCATTTTCTATGCGTCTGCAACGGAGCGGAATGATATGAGAGCGACTTCGTTTATTTGTGAATAACAGTATCGGTCTGGTATTCAGTGTAGTGTTATCTTTTTCTATTACGACAGTTTGCCGAATCGAAGAGACATAAACAGATGCCGCACGGAAAGTGAACACACCTCACAGCGTTGGAGTCTCGATTTTTTGACAAGAACCAGCAGGTTACGTTCTTAGATTAAATTGTTGCGTGGTCGTACGTTGTTTTGTCTGCAAAAAGTACAAGAAAGCCAATCCAGCTTCAGGATATTTTAGTTTTCCGAAAGATGAAAGGTTGTAAGTAGATGTTTACATTAAGTATTGAGATTAAAGTATAGTTCATCACATTGCATGATAAATTAATATTCTACGTCGATAATTGTTTGACTCCCTTCTGCAGGGACTTTAACTTTTCAAACTTGATAACTTGAAAGACATAAATAATTGTCGTTCGAATTCCTCCATGTCTATATTGCATATTCGGCTTTAGAAGGGTACTTTTATATTTTCATCGGGAGAAAGTTTTCCAAGTCACCGAAATTCATGTTATGGCACTGGTCTAGTGTAGAGGACAATTACTTTTCACGCATGTTAAAAGCCTCTTAATAAAATAACTTCTGTAGAGCATCTTAAACTTCTGAACATTGCTTTGGACCAAAGGTTGACCAGGTGATGTTTGAGTTTGGAAAAATAACTTTGACATTGTTCGGGGCCATTTTAGGATGCGATGCTGCACTACCTAGAAACAGTACCAATTCCATATTCTGCCTCTTCATCTTTGCATCAAATCCGTGAAGCCACCTCATCATGATTCCTGCTGTATCCCCGCATTTTTATAAGATATCAATGTGCGCTCCTTTAAAGTATCGAGGATTTTGGAGTTTACCTATGATAAGTGGTCTCTCCTTTTCACATTTTATATTGCATAGATCAAAATTTTAATTCGAAGTTTTATCCTTCTTTCTCTCCATTTTCAACGTATCTGTTTTTGTTGGTTATGCACAATGGTAAGGACTCGTCTCGTTTGCATTATAGACATCCTTTGTGGCATAATCTTTTAAAATGGCCAATAACTTCACCCACCAAGCTTTAACACCTGTGATATTAACACCTGCAGATTCTCCACAAATTGCCATATCGTGCCGACGACGAAATCTGTCTAACCATCTATTTCATGCTCTCCTAAGCCCTATGCAACTTCGAGGGCTTTTGCTTAAATTAGGGACCCCGATTGATAAGTGCTTGTTTCGAGCCTTACAAAATCAATTCAAAACAACTTTTTCAGCAGCAAGTCCCTTGGTTGTAGGAAACTTTCTTTTGTTCACCTTTGCTATCTTCTCGATATATGTCTCTAACTTCTTCTTTATTTTCTAACAATACGGTCACTTGAGTCTTTCCAACTATAAAGTACTTAAACTTCTGTTTTCACTTTCTTCGTTTATGTCATTTTTTTCTTTGATAGTAATAAGTTTCCTTTTTCCCTCTACACTCAAAATATTTAATGTTAACCTAGTACTTAAGGTATAAATAATTATAATGGTTCATCTCGCATAAGCACTTATTGCCCTTTATTGAGAGTGATTTAAGCATTGTTGTATATTAGAAAATTCCGATGATGGGTGACCGCGGTCTTTTTCTAGACCAGCCAATATAACTTTTCAATTTGTTAACTTTGGAAATTCATAGTCAGTCGCTATATCTAGGTGATCCTTTTATAAGTGTAGTCACTAGACGGATTTTTTTCCATATTGTCATACTGTATGAACTGTATTTACCGATATTTTGAATATTAAACCGTCCTTCCAGGCTCTTACCACTTAACAGTAAATAAAAGTCAATTAGGAAAATACATAAAATGAACATGCATAAATATAAAAATCTATAAAACTATTGAAAGGGAGAAAGATTCTATGACAATTTTTTGCAAATATAGTCATCACGACGATTTTTATAACTTAGACATAATGCAGCTTAAATCTTAATCTTACTTTCCTATACGTTAAACCTACAGTGCTACATGCTATAGGATGACCTAACATTTATTTCCAAAGTGGTATTTTATATTTCTGCATGTCCTAATTATAGCAATGCATTTTTGTCCCATTTAGAAAAAAATTAGATAAATTTAAAACATTGTTCTTATTGTTATTGTTACATAGCCAAGAACAATAAGGTTTATTTTACGTAAGGTTGCCTTAATTATTAATGTGCACAATTTCCATTTGGATGATCCTATATCATTATTACGAAATTATGGAACTGTGTAGTTACAAAAAACGAAAAAGGACAAATCCTTCATCTCATTTCATAAAACCAAACTGTAACGTTTACCACCTATAAATTAAAATGTATTATTATCCGTTATACTTACGGTAATTTTCGATTGTTGCTCAAATTAATAAAATTTTAGATATTTCGCTATATGCAAAGGCTGACGATATCTTGTGTGACTGACAAGACTTATATCCCAATAATTGACTAAAATATCTGCAAGGAATTAGCTTAATGGGCGATGATATTTAGATAAAATTTACCTCGGCATAATATCAACAAATCTGAAATGGGTGTGGGCATTAAAGGTAGCTACTGGAGTAATTCAGAGTTTGTCAATCATCATTCATTCTACAATACTCATGGATTTGATGGACTTGCCAGATATTGTTCACAAAAGAATCAATTTTTTAAAGGAGTAATCGAAAAATAGACATTTAAGTCCGGAAGGTTTTACTCATTTTCATTGACGAGACGTGGATCTTTAGCAAGGGATCATTTCGTAGTAGCTGATAGCAAGATGATAACATGCACACGGATTCAAGGAAAATGAGTGAAGGTAAAAATATGTTATCTTTTCAGATTTAATTTTTTAAATAAAAACTGGTGCCTTGTAAATCTTCATAATTCCGTCTGTGTCATATTTTTATCAGCTTATAAAAGTACAAAAAAACATTAAAAAGTAATTCTAATCTGACGGTTTGGAGCTATGGCCCTTCAAAGTCCCCTCGCGGATCTCTCAAACAATCGCAGCAAAGCGATATAAGCGATATCTAGCCTAGGAATGCAACATATTAATTTGACATATTTAAGCATTATTACAGATTATGAAGTTCATAACATCCTTCCGCCGTGAATTTCTTGGAGACCTTATAAAGCGCCGTACCTTCAAAACAATCAAAATGATTTTTGAATTTTTTGTTTTGCTAAAAAAATCATAAATAGGGCAATATGAGGGAATTTGACTCTATGTACTATATCCATGAAGCATTACTTAATTATTGTATTAATTTGATGTTCTGATAGAATGGTTTCGAATATTTTTGATGATTAAGAGAATATGCGTTATCTTTAATTTTTTAAGGTCATCGTTATATTGTGGTCGACGCCAGAACCAAAGATGGTTTCATAAGGGGCGCGAATTTAATATTCAAAACTGGATTAGAGACGGGGGATTATCATGAAAATAAGAATAGGAAAAACTTCAAAAACTTGTTTAAAACTCAGCTGGTTCCGAATCTTCCCCCAAAGGCATTCATAATCATGGATAATGCAAGTTGCCATTCTGGTTTATTAGAAGAAATCCTGAGAAATCTTGGACTTTCCAGAAATGACCATAAAAGATCAAATATGGAGTCTTGCCCGCAGAAACTTCTCTAGTAAAAAAAAACTTGATGAATATATTAAACCTTTAGGCCACAAAATTTTGCGATTGCCACGATACCTTACCAGTTTAATGCAATTGAAATGGTATGGTCGGAATGTAAACGAAAATACGATCAATATATTTCCAATTTTAAGGGGTCACCTTCAGAAATTCTGGCTACATGGGAAAAGGTAATAAACGAAGTTTCTATAGATCATTGGCAAAAATATGTTATTCCTACAGAAAAGAAGTCAAGAGTCTTGGGAGGCATTACGAATGTGTGATGCCTCTGACATTCCGCCACTTGCAATTACGACTAACGAGGATGACGACGACGAAGACAATAACTCATGTCCTTAGTTCTGACTCTGGCAATACTGATGAGATTGATTAAGCTTTGCTGTATTCTTGCAAATTTTATTTTATGATCGTCATTTAAGTATTCAGTCATATCGTTACAATTACATTGACTTGGCAATGGAAAATGGTGTGTGAGTTTGTTTGTTTCATTTCTTGGATTAGCATTTTCATTTTAATGTGTTAACATATTTATCCAACAGGCAGTATTTTTAATACTTATGTTTCACACACACTATTACAAGTAATATTACCTCATATTAAATATTTTCATCGCACTCTACCTTAAACGTCCCCCATGCAAGTCTCTCCCCACCAAATCCAACATCAATACTGCCACGACAGAAGTTAGGTTTCACCACCACGCACCGTTACATTCGTAAAATCCTCAGAGAGCTGGATACGCAAAAGGCATCAGGGTTGGATAGAATACCTGCCATCGTGTTAAAGAACTGCATCAACGAACTAACACCCATTTTTCCCAGACTTTTTTTCTGACTTATCGAAAAGGAATGCATTCCACCTTCTTGAAAAGTCGCTTGAGTACAACCTGTTCCCAAAAAAAAAAACAGCAAGAAAACCACTCCCTCAAGCTATCGCCCAATTGCCTTGCTTCCAATAATCTCCAAATTCATGGAACGTGTAGTCAATCAACAACCACTAAAGTACCTCGAGATCAACATAATGGTTAGCGATAACCAATACGGCTTCCGCAAACAGAGATCGACAGGAAATATATTGGCCTACGTCACTCATATATGGAGTAGGGTAATTGAGAACTACGGAGAATCGTCTGACAGAGTTTATAATGACGGATTGCTCAACAAGCTGCCGTCCTTCGTACTGCCAATGTCTCTCTGCAGATAGCTTGCCAGTTTCTTTAAGAACCGATCTCTGCACGTTGCAGTTTATTGACATATCTCAGATACATTCAGCATTAATAAGGGACTAACGGGAGTGCCTCAGGGTGCAATACTTTCACCAACTCTGTTTCTGATCTAGATTAGTGACTTGCTGATCGAAACCAATAATCCTGTTTAAAGTTGACAGTTTACAGTACCCTTGTCTCCCAACTTAGATCAGAAAAACCTTTACCAGCGACTAATACTTATGACCGCAGACAGGAAGGAGCAGATTACAACATTTAATCAAGATCTGGAAAAAGCTCGAACCTGGAACAATAGGAATTTGGTCAATTTCAATGCAGCAAAAGCCGAAGCAGCCACGTTTACAAAGAATGCAAATATGACGGGCCCTGAAATCATTATGGCAATATCGATCATTCCTTCATCCTCGTCAATCGAACTACTGGGTGTCTCGGTTAACAGCAATATATTAGGAATGTAGTCATCCGTTGCTAACATGGCAAAATCAGCCTCGCAGAAGCTTCGTGCTCTATTTCGCAACAAAAACTGTATACACTACAGCAGCTGCTCATGCTCAACAAAGCGCAAATAAGACCGTGTTCAGAATATTGCTAACACATCTGGGGTGCCGCACCCAAGCACACCCCAAAGCTCCATTCAGAAGAGAGCTGTGCGTCTCGTCGGCGATCCGGAGTTGACTCAGGATCTGGATAGCCTGGAACACCGTAGACATGTTGCCGAGATATCCCTATTTTACAGATATTTACACGGTAAATGTTCCCAGGATTTGGCTCGCATCATCCCGCCCCCAGTAACGCCTGCCAGACAGTCACGACATACGGCAAGAGCGCACCCGTTCGTTGTACATCTGGAAACACCTAGAACGTCGCTTTACAAGGACTCATTTATCTGGCGCACCGCATCACTATGGAACTCACTCCCACGACATCTGTTTCTCCTTAATTACAATGTACAAGAACCGTGTCAATCAACATCTTCGCGCACACACCGCTCGTCGAGTGCCATAGGATCTCACTTTAGTCTGTGTGCCACTGCCATAAATAAATAACTTGTGTATAAATTTGGTGACTTTAGAGCCGATTAGCTTCATTTTAAATAGCAGTATGTAATATTGGTCTAGTATTTTAAAATATTTTGATCTGTATTTGGGTTTCTTATACCCATTTCCAATTATGCCTTAGTTATTTAGCTTTATTAATTTTAGTTACCGCATTCAATACATTTTTTATAAATTAAGGTGCGCCGGCGCACCGCATCGACACTCAACTTCCATTTCATCAGATTTGTCTCATTTTTGTAGCTCTAAATGTAAAAGTTTAACATAAAAATGTATTTAAAATTAAAATGATAGCTTGTCACGAAGTTTGTATAGTTGGAACTCGTAAATTAAATAAAACCTAAACATTAATTATAAAGATCTTTAATTAATTAATTAAAAAATAAATATCTACAAATACTCAAAAAGAACCCAATGAAATAACAACAACAATAATAACAAGAAACCAAAAGAAGAATACTAAGAAAAACCAGTGGCGGCTCGTGGGTTTATAAAGTGGGAGGGCGCAGAGGCAGAACGGTAGGCCAAGGCCCGCTGTAAGTGCCGGAGGCGATTCCGGAAAACTTTCGGTGTGCCACGCCCAATTTTCACCCAAAAGTCGTTACAAAAACATAAAGGTCGTGGGGTCCCTTGTGACCAATATGTTTATATTTTAGAATAAGAAGAATTTAGGAAAAACGAATAAAAAACATAAACATGACGATAATGTTGTATGTAATTGTAATAAGCCTATAGTTAGGTATTTCGTTTTTAAATATAAATATATAAAATATTTTAATAGTTTTCTGCTAAATTTTTAATAATTAACAAGAAACACGACCAACAGAATTAACAGCATCCGAAAAACGCAAACGTAAATCGACCCGAATATGGAACTACTTGTTTGACCCAAAATACCCAAATAAACTGCATTCTTTATTTTTTTACCGCCCGTCGGCCAGCATCGACAATTTGTCCAATAGGAAGCCGACAACCTGTCTAAAACTAGCATGTGTAGCATAAATACCCAAAACATTATTAATTTGTTGACCTATTTTTCAGATATTACCACGTTAATGAATTCCTCATAATTTAGAGGTCTGTTTTTAAAATATATACCACTGATAAATTCATTTTAACAAAATAATTTGCCGTAACTTTCTATTAAACAAACACTAAACAACAATAAAATGGTTCAAAGTACTTATTCGGAAATACCTACTTCAGTTTAGCATCGTCAATCGTCACTATATTATTTCTCTAATCGCAAAATGTCAAACAAAACTCTAGTCAAAATAAACGCGACAATTGGTAAAAATCACAGATCAAAGGAAAGCAGTCAAGGGGACGCAATAAGAATGTGTACGAATCGGCCATTCCAGGCGGCGGTGAAACCAGCCGTTGCCATAGCAACCTCGTAAACAAAATAGAATACAACGTGCTTTATGGCAATCTGTGACGTAAAATCAGGACGCGTGAACCTGGGCGATTGTTAGTAAATTGCTCTACTACTTTAGTAGATAATGGTAATGCTAAATATGCTGAAAAATGTACAAATAATTATTTTCATCAAACATCAGTAAATCCGTCATTACTCGACTGTGTAGGCGGCAGTGAAGTTTCATTTTTCCTCCGCCGGAGCTTTACTTTTCACTTTTCCGCCGGCGGAGGTAAAAGAGTTATCATAGCAACATAGATACAACACAAACAAACATCAAAATAAGCGTCAACAACTCAAGAGTTATTAAACTAAAATTTGTATTTATCACTCAATGTGTAACTGTATTTCTAAAAATCACTAATTTAGGAACAAATTGGTTATTATTTAATCGAACTTACTCAATAACTGCTTATCAATACGGAATTAAAACGCAATCGAAGAAGCAATTTTAAAAATATAATTATTGTTGACAGTGTCCACTGACAGCTTTATGTTAAATTACTATAGCAACAACCTGAGCCTATTCACCGACACCGCACCGGTCTAAGCCGCCTTGCGAACACACTTGTCTTTAATAATAATTATTATTACTATTAAAAAGAGTCTTTTTGCATGCATTTGTCGACATTTGAAGAAAAAACAGCATATTTTATTTGGAGGAAAAGTTACTTTTCCTCCATATAAAATAATATACTATTATTGGCATAATAGGAATAGGTGTCTAATATTTTATGATTTTTTTGTGGAATTTTTGGGGGGCACGTGCTCCTGCGCCCCACGGCAGGGGCCGCCACTGAGAAAAACGAATAAACCTTAACAAATATTTTTCTAATTTTTATGATAATTCTAGAGCTAATGTTCAAAATGGTTACCATTTTGTCCAACACATATTTGATTTTTTTACATGATTCTCTAGCATTTCGTAACATTTGTGGTCTTATGATTCCAAAAGCAGCATGAATTGTCTAATTCATATTTTCAGGTGTCGTAGGCGGAATGTCGTAATCAATATTTTTAATGTATCCCCATAAGTAAAAATCGATACACGTTAAATTTTGAAATCTCGCTTGCCAATTATGCGGACTTCCCCTTGTTATCCATTTGTTGGACATATATTGATTTAAAAAGCACGCACATTGCCATAAAAATGTACTGGAGCACCATCTAACTGTAGCCACATTCTTTCTCTTATATCGTTAGGAACATTTTCCAACAGTTCTGGTAAATTCTCGATAAAAAATATCTGAAATTCTCGTCCACTTAGGTGGCCTTCAGAGAAATACGGATCTATCATAGGAGATCTCACAGTTCCACCCCGTACATTAGCAGACCATCTATGATGGTGTACAACTGTTCGAAAAAGTGAGGATTTTGTTCACTATAATAATGGTTATTGTGAAATATTGCATCGTCTGTAAACAAGACGATATCCAAAACATCTTCGTTCTCCCTTAACTTATCAAGAACCTACAAACAATATTAACCAATCAATGAAAGGGCATGTGAAGAAGCCCTAGATGAAATTGAATGTGATAAGAGTGGAATTTATATATTTTTTAAAAGCCTTTGAATACAGCTTCGACTAAGTGCAGTTCGAGGCCCAATTCTCATGATTAAATATTCATCAATTTTTTATAGTTGTAACTCGTAAACTGCTTAAAACTAGAACATTAAATGTAAAGATTTGTACTCAATTAATTAAATAAATAAATAACTAGGAATACCTATTAAAAGAACCCAATGAAATAACAATAACAATAATAGCAAGAAACCGAAAGAAGAATACTAACAAAAATATATAAGCATAAGCAAATATTTTTCTCCCGACTTCGCTCAACTTCAGTGATCGGACAACTACTTTTAACTTTTTACTCTTGGCAAACATGTATCAACTGTATACCTGTGTTCTGGTTACATGTATTTTGTATTAAATTCAACACATATTTAAACTTCGTAAAAATAATTGAAAGATTAATCGAATACCTACTTACCTGTATGAAGATTAATCGTAATTTTCCGAGCTTGTCTTCCGATATGATTACATTGTAGTTTCTGAATCACCATACCCATCGATACGTTTTTAAAGCATAAAGTTTTTTATCCTCAACCCGAGTCTGCTATCGCACTTCGATGCTTACTCATTCTGTTTTAGAGCAAAATTGCCCGCCTAAGGGGCATGTGGTTGGGAGGGTTGTAATCATATCGGAAGACAAGCTCGGAAAATTACGATTAATCTTCATACAGGTAAGTAGGTATTCGATTAATCTTTCAATTTTCCATCGCTTGTCCTCCGATATGATTACATTGTAGCTGTTTAAAGCTAGATGGTGCAATTTTGCATTATTCTACCTTCAATCCTGAGAATACCACAAAAACACAATTAAGGCAGGAAAGTCGTTCAATTCAACTCTATTTTAAGTATGACAAAAAAAAATCTATGAAAATTCTATCCCATAAATTCCTTAACCACTTAAAAATTAAGGGTGCCTATTCTAGATAAATAAACATATTTTATAATATAATATATTATTGATATACAATCAGAGCAAAACAAATGTAATAAATTGAACCTTAGGCAACGGAATACTTAAAGGGCTACCTATTAGGGCTAAGATATACTCAAATTTAAAATTGTATTGGCAGATATGTCACTGGGCGTACCTAGAGGTCGAGTATAGAATCTGAAGAAAGTGTCAGAATTTTAGGACTCCACCCTGCTATATTCTTAATGACATTTAGGTTTATGTCAAATTTAAAGGCTGCTCACGTGCTGGCGTGTCTTACAATATATCCGGTAAAGACGTTAACGTTCATTCCATACCATTGTTTATCAAAATTAAGTTGATCCACCTACTCAAGGTTTGAGTTATTGCGTGGTGATGTGGTTTTTTTTTTTTTTTGAGAGTTAAGAGTAGGGATTTATAATGGGAACGAAAGTGCACGGTGACTTTAATGCACTGTTTTATAGAATTTGCGACATATAATAGGTAATTCTGATTTTTGAAAATACGAAAAATGGGCTGGCTTTTATAGGGAGCTGAGGTTTAAATTTTTTTCGAAATCTTCAATTTTGACTGTAGAGTCTCTATTATTGTCGATCGTAATTTTGCTTAATATTTGGATCCGATGTGCTGAACTTAGTGCCATAAGTGTTTAGTGTTACCGTTTTCTTTTTAGTTTATCAAGTGATAGAGATTGTAAAGGGTAAAGTGTTGATACATAGAGTAATACAGGTTCAACGTTCCATGTAAAATCGTATTTAGGTTTAGGGGGCTTTAACTTGTAGCCTCCCTTCAAAAATCTTTTTATTATATTTTAATCCCTATTAGGCGGTGAAACATAAAGTTGAGAGCTGATCTATAGGTACTTATCAAGACGTAAGAAGCCCCTTTGTTTATTTCGCGAACTAAAAAGTACAGATAAATGTTTAAATTATAAGTAAAGACATCGAAATTTTGCTGTTACAGAAATTATAACACCTACTTATTAAAACAAGCGTTGTATGTTAAATATTAATTAACAATTTGTTTTAATAAAAATATTTATAGGTACGCCTATGTTATTACTATTAAGTTAGCAACAGTTTAGATAGTAGGATAACGTTGACAGTGTTGTTGTTAGATATATTTTATATATCGTTGCAATATTATAAATACATAAAGTAAAAATACTAAAAGCCGGTGTTTTATCAACACAGAACAAGCAAAAACCAATTTTAAAATCACAACATTGTACTGTTTTCAAGTTCCTTCTGAGATGGATGCAAACATTATTGGGATGGCGTGACCGGAAATGCTTCTTTGAAGAAATGCTTCTCAGACAGTTTCCTTGCCACCAGGAAAAATTTCCTGTCTAACAGATGAGAGTCTCTATAGAGAGTAACTAATTTTTACTCGATTTTAAAGTCAACGGTTTCCCAACTAATAAACTAGGAAACACGGTATACCAGGGCTGTACTAGCCACCAATATTCCGGTGGCATCATCATTTTATCTAAAGCCTTAAATAACATAGAAAACAAGGGAAAAGCGTAAAAATACTCATCATGCCAAGAAATTGTAAATGCATCGACAACTGTGGAGGTTGAATCCAGAAACCAGGAACAGGCATTTTACATTAAAATAAGTTGCAAATAAATCTAACCCCTTATTATTTTCTGATATACCTGCTTGTTTAGTTCGTATTCTGTTTCACTGGAAGTTTGTCTTGATGCCTTGTCGGGTTCCGTTTTTCTTTTGAAGCGATATAAGATGCGAAGAGTGTTATACGTTTTGTTCACGCTAGTCTAAAATTTGAAAGGTTATATTGGTTAAGTTGCGATATTTTACGCTTTCCCCACGATTAATGCAGGATATTGCCATCTTATTATCGATTCTAAGTAAGACTCTAATATTTCCCTTTGATTTAGTAAATAATTGTAAGCCATGACAAGCAGCTTTAACTTCAAGGTAATTAATATAGTTAGACTTGTCGGCTTCTTCCCAAAACTCGCGACATTTTTGGCCGTTACAATAGGCATCCCAGCCTGTAGGAGACGCAGACGCATAAAAAAAAACAAAATTCCAATGAAAACGTACTAGGCTTCATATTTACAGTATATTCTTGATTGTCTATCCACTAGCTAATAATTTGCTTTGTATCTTTTAAAATTAATATTCTGTCATGTACCACTTTCCTTTAAGGCCTTAAATTTTGCGTGACCTTGTCTTTGGTACTATGACGACTCTGAGGAACGGCAGGAGTCGCTGCTACCAAAACACCAATAATTTTTGCAAAATCTCGAATCGTAGTAACTGACTTGTTAATATATTTTTTAATTGCCTCTTTTATTGAATTCATTTTCTTAAGAGGTAAAGAATCGGTCGAGGAAACGGTCCTCTGAATTAAGTCATAAGTAAATCCTAGGTAAGTTATTTTTATGATGGTATTAACTGGCTTTTTCTGTATTTATAATAATTCCTAAATTATTTAGGAGCATTATACACATTGCAAAACAGTAAAGTGCATCAGCCAAGCCTGACAAATGGTTGGTGTTGTTAGCCCAATTGGCGTTGTAGGAACCTTTGCAAATAATTAAATTTGCACACGATAATATTTAGTCAAATAACTAACACCCTGTAAAGTATACAGCTGTTTTACAAACAAGAGTCTTCAGGAGATAATTTAGTCAAAACAATTTACACCCTGTAAAGTATGCAGCTATTTTGCAAAAAATAAGGAGTCCATGATTGGAGTCTTAATTAAATAGGTCCACGACCATATTAAAATATATACTGTTGGCCCACAGCCTTTTAATCGTTTAAGTGATGATAGAATTTAGTGAATAGCCCACGGCTATCCCTCAGAAAGTATGGCCCACGGCTTTAATGCCAAATATGTTTTGCCATAACATCCTGTAAAGTATGCAGCTATGTTGCAGACAATAGTCTGCGGGTGATATTTTAGTCAAAACAGCTAACAGGCTGTAAAGTACACAGCTATTTTGCAGACAATAGTCTGCGGGTGATATTTTAGTCAAAACAACTAACACCCTGTAAATTTTCAGCTATTTTGCATAAAATAAGGAGTCAGTCCATGATAGCAATTTTAATTAAATAGGTCCACGACCATACTAGAAATATATACTGTTTTTTGTCCCTATTGGAATTGATTATTGCTGCATAAACAGGGGAAATATTATACACACAAAATGTATCTGATTATCATTTGGCGGTGACAAGTTTGAAGTTGGCATATTAAACGATCACTTCTTAGAAAGTCAATAGCCAACTTTTAGTGGAGAAGTCGAATAGTTAGGTCCTCGACCCTAGGCTTAATCAATTAATAATTTATAATAAAAATAATATTAATTTTTTTCTTTTTTTTTTGTATTGCGAAGCCCTCGGCCTAAACCTATTCTTTTTCTATGCCCTCGGCAAGAATTTTTCGATTGAGTGCTATTTGTATGCAAATTATAATACCCTCGGCCTATGCACAATCTAACTCAATCTAACCAACTCTTTGTTAGAAAGTCGAATAGTTACGTCCTCGGCCCTAGGCTTAATCAATTAATAATTTATAATGAAACTAATATTAAGAATGTTTTGTATTCTGAAGCCCTCGGCCTAAATCTATTCTTTTTCTATGCCCTCGGCAAGAATTTTTCGATTGAGTGCTATTTTGTATAATATGCAAATTATAAGGCCCTCGGCCTACGCACTATATAACTCAATCTGGCCAACTCTTTGTGGGGAAGCCGAATAGTTAGGTCCTCGACCCTAGGCTTAATCAATTAATAATTTATAATAAAAATGATATTAAATATATATATTTTTTTTCTGTATTGCGAAGTTCTCGACCTAAACCTATTCTTTTTCTATGCCCTCGGCAAGAATTTTTCTATTGAGTGCTATTAAATTTGTATGCAGATTATAAGGCCCTCGGCCTATGCACTATATAATTCAATCTAACCAACTCTTTGTGGAGAAGTCAAATATTTACGTCCTAGACCATAAGCTTAACTAATTAATAATTTATAATAAGAATAATAATAACAATTTTTTGTATTGCGAAGCCCCTCGGCCTCGGTATTCTTTTTCTATTGCCCTCGGCAAGAAAAGAAAAATTGATCGAGTGCTATTCGTACGCAAATTACAAGGCCCTCGGCCTATGTATTTTAATTTCTATTTCTCTTGGTTAGGTCAACGTATTGTGCCTTACTGAAAAACTGCATGAATATGAATTTAATAAGCCCTCGGCTGTTATGCAAGGTTTTGTAATTATTCTAATTACTTAAAATAGTCTAGTTGTAATTAGTGAGCTTACGTAAACAAATGAAAGACCGAAAATAAAAATTGATTATGTTCTACTAAATGAAATCCAGCTATTTTATTTTTAATCTCATGTCTAAACTTTACATTTCACGTACTCGGTACAGACTACTTCTTCAGTTTTTGGTTTTCGTGAAACCCGATATTATACTTGTTTTTTTTGTGACAACAAACCGCCCAGATAGCAGTCTCTTAATTTAGCCACAAACATTTGTATTATATATATTATTTTTTAACAAAACCTAATCTTACACAAACCTCAATACAACTGTACATTGTATCATTGTACGTAGATATTTGGCCCTCGGCCTACTATATAGGAAATTGATTAACCTAAACAAGCATAAACGAACCCCAAAACAACTAATCAACGACCATTTATTGTTCGTAGATATTAGGCCATCGGACTAGTTCTATATAGACAATTTATTAACACTTACTTGAGGAACTAGACAATATATTTTCCCTTCTTTTCGTCATTTTATTTCACAAACACAAAACAAAACACGATTTTTGAACGTATTCGAAGGATACGTAAAACAGAATGAGTAAGCATCGAAGTGCGATAGCAGACTCGGGTTGAGGATAAAAAACTTTATGCTTTAAAAACGTATCGATGGGTATGGTGATTCAGAAACTACAATGTAATCATATCGGAGGACAAGCGATGGAAAATCTCATATAGCTTTTTATAAGATATTGCTGGGTCCCAGGTCGTCTTCTATGGCTCTATAGCTACGTATACCCAATATTTTAAGAAGCATACTTTTACAGACAGCCGATGATATAAATGATGAAAACGGTATTGGAAATAGTCTAACCAAAGAAAATAGTAGCTTTTTCTATCATCTAACTAACAGTACAAGAATCACAGAGAGCGGTTTTCTGAGAATATGGAATTATCAAGGCCGAGTCACCTAGTTTTGAAATATTAAACGGCAATTGGGTTTCGGAACCATTGCTGTTTTTTTTTGTCACGTATGTATCTTATACCACTACTGTCTGCAGTACTTTCAAATTGGTGAGACGTGATTATTCAACGTATTAACTTATTGTTTAGTAAAATACGTTAATTTTATTAAAAATATTTCATGTTTTATATTACCTTTACATATTAAATTATTTTTTTACTTTTATTTATCTATTAGACATTCGATAACTAGACTTTAATTAGATTCATTAAGGTAGAATTTTTCATTCAGATACGGGTTAATAACCACTCAAATTGGCGAAGGCACATCCACTCCCAGTTCCGTTGTGAGTCATATTTAAACCAACAGGAATGCACAAAGGTGACAGTTAATGGGTGGAGCTATAGATGCAATTTATGAAATTTGAAAAACGTAAAAACAAAACCAGGAACTTTTTCTGCTAGATTAGAACTGATTTTGGGCATGCCTTGGGTTAGTTTGGATCCATTTTACTTGGTTGCGCCCCGTGGAGGGCCAGGCGTTTTCCCTCGCTTATCTAGCTTCGCCCATTAACTGTCACTTTCAGTGGCGTAACTACCATAAGACAAGTAAGCGCAATGCGTTGGGGCCCCCCAGGCTTGGGGGCCCACTCGTCCAGTGCCTAATATTGAAGGTTTCTGTCAACTGAACCTAGGAACACCTTTCTGTCAAGCAAGGATTATTTTTTATTAAGTTCGGCATAATTTAATACCTAATGAAAAGTTTGGCAACATCAGTGTCGCGACACTCGTCAGTCGCCGATCAGGATTAGTCCTGATTTGATTGGCAGTGAGCACCATCGTCTTTGGGTTTGACATCCCGGGAATCCCGTTTTGTTGACATATTTTAACCTGTTGCCAAGGGCATTACCTTGCCATTATCTTATAGTTTTAGTATTTGATACACTAATTTTTCCTACGTTTTAAAAATGAGTGACCAAAAAATATATAAAAGCGCCCGCAATTAAAAGATAACTAAAAAAAAAATTTGAATTAGAGAAAAATTGCGAAAATGTTTTTTGTTCGACGAAATCGCAGTCTGAGCCAAATTTGCAACCATTTACGTCCAAACGCGATGACATGGGGGACAATAATTATATTTCTTAAGACGAAGATCACTCAGAATATTTGATCGGTATAACACAACTTCAGGTGGCTAAGCCACAGGCATCAGCACAAGCGATCTAATTTTTCTGTGTGCTAAAACTAAAAAGTTCTATGAAGCTAAAATATCGTCAGACACCGTAATATCAAGTAAAGACACAATACTCGAAAGTGATTTAGGTAATTTTGTTAATAAATCATTAAAATTAGGGATGAATGAATAGAAGCTGGGCGTATAAAGAAAAATATTCTAGATTTTGAGTTGAGTTGGTATTCTTATCTGTTAGGTTACATTATGTGTTATCAGAAGTGGATTTTACTTCCAAAGCTTTACAAAAAGAAACAATTGCTTTGGACGAAGCTAGTTCTGTTCTACTAAGGACAAAAAGCAATAAGGGAAAACTACCGTCAACGCTATAATGAGGTTCTAAAAGAAGCACGAACAACTGTTCTGAAATGGTGCATTACCTACAACTAATTTTAGGAGTAAGCGACAAGTTATTAAAAAAAGTATTTGATGAACCAACTTTAGATCAGCCTTTTGATTTCAGGGAACATTTTTGAAGTGAAAACTTCTTTAGGCGCGCTCTGCACTTTTTTTCTGGGGGTTGAATGAGACCGAGCCGTCACGTAACGCCGCCGTCACGTAATGTAACGCTGCATGTTCCCGTGTAGGTAGAGGGCTGAAATTTTCAGGGGATGTAGCCGGGGTTAAAAGAAGATCCTGGACGAAAACGGGACCCCGTACCCCACCCCGTTTAGCCAAGGGAGGGGGTAGAAGTAAAAACTTAAATAATTAATTTCGGGAGAACGGGAAGAGGTACGGGTTCGAAATTTTGATGGTAAGTGCACCACATGGGGGGCTACCTTAGACCATGCAGGGGGACCGGGGCTCTAATTTAAGGAGAAGTTTTAGGTTATCTCTACAACGAAGGCTCTGATCGAAATTCTGACAAACGATGACCCCGCTTGTTGACGTTTTCACTTCTATCGTGTGGTTTAAGCACACACAAAATTTTAATTTTTTTAAATTGGTGTTTTTATCAGCTATTGACATTATAAAGTCTCAGTTAACAACTAGATTTACAGGTTTAAATAAGATAAGTGGCATCTTTTTATTCTTTTTGTTTTTGCAACCTAAAAATCTCATAAATTCAACAACATCTATACTCGACGCGCCGAACAGATTCACCAATCGCGGAAACAATTCGTCTTATTTTATGATTGAATCGACCCAATGTTTTGTTTTTCATTTCGATTTTTCTTATCCATAATACAAAAAATTAAAATAGAGTGTGTTAATCAAAGTTCCTATGTTTGAAATCAATGGAATCATAAAATAAGAAGAATTATTGTATCCGTGTTTTCCGTGTTTGGTGAATCTGTTCGGCGCGTCGAGTATAAATCCATAAGAGCTACAATCAACAAAAATATTCTCAAATCATATTGCAAAATTTCTCTTACAATTTTTAAGAACAGAGTTAAATCAAGTAATTACTGCAAAAAAATGTTGATTTAAACAAATTTCCATTGACCTGTTATTATTTTTTACCATGCCGATTATATATGTGTCAGCTGAAGAATTTTTTAGTAAACTAAGTATTTAAGGAATCTAATAGGGCATGCAAGATCGATTTCAATATTTATCTTTAATTTCCGTCGAAAGTGAAACTCCCAACAAATTAGATCTTAAATATGCATATGAATTTGCAGTGTGTAAAACGAGGAAAAATCGTTTTAGGCTTTAATAAGTTTAAGTCGAGTGTTGCTTTAAACTAGGGAAATTTCATTAATATTTCCAACTTCGTTAATAACTACTACTTGGGTAAAATTTAAAGTAATTTTAGAGTTTTGCTTTTTTTGATTAAAAAGAAATATTTTGATGTTATATGTAAAATAAATAAAAAAATTAAAGCTGGTTGTTTAATTTTTATTTAGTATTTGTGATTTGTGACTGAAAGGGGGGCTTCCTTATGTATTTTGCGTTGGGACCAAAAAATTTTAGTTACGCCACTGGTCACTTTTCTGCATTCCTATTGGTTTAATTAAGACCGATCGGAACTGTGAGGTGGATGTACTATCGCATCAAAATGCATCACATCTCACATCGCATATTCGGCCAATATCAAAGATTGTCACGACCATATCAATTTTGACAGTTCATACTTGGAAGCTATATGCTTATGTTATATTATTATGATTGGTAGTGGAATAGTATATGTAACTCACATTTAATCTCTATTAAATCACTAGCATTAAGTACGACATTCGACTACGGCTCAGGACGTTATTATAATAGCTAACATTAAATGTGTGTTGCATACTATACTATTGTCCCATTTGGCAGATAAAAATAGCATTAATGAACGCATAACAAAGATAAGTAGGCGTTAGATACTTAATAGTAATTTATGCAATAAGTGCAAAAGGTACAAGTTTTTTTGCACTAATTTTTTTTTATTGGTATCGATATTGTTGTGTTGTTTATGGTATTGTTACACTGTGATGTATCATTAGCGGCATGGGCGTCGGGAGGGGGGGGGTCAATTGTCCCACCTTAAGCACTAGAAGATATCTATTGTATTAACCTAACAAACATTAAAAAAAAATCGACCTTGCTTTTAGTGTCAAAATTTAGGTTTGCCCCCCTCCTCCCTAGCTCACAAGCTGGCGACGCCCTTGATTAGCAGATAAATACAGCTTGCGAGGAGCGTTCCACCGTTCCACCGCCTGACGAGTCCCTGACAAACAGATGTCTTTACGGTTCAGCGATTTGCTTTCAAGAGCCCTCGTGGTGAAAGGATGCAGGCCCCGCGGGCGCGGGTTCCATTCCCGTGGGTAGCAAGGCATTTTTTTTTATTATATTTGTTTATTTTTTAAAAATTTGGGTTAGTTTAGGTTAGAGTTGGGTTAGTTTTGGCTAGTTTCGTTTAGTTGCGCCCCGGAGGGAGCAAAGCGAGCGGAGGGCAATGCGTGAAGTGAAAAAAAAAAACAGAACTCGTTAGGCGGTGGAACGGTGGAACGCTCCTCACAAGCTGCAGTTAATATATCGATGGTAACTTTTGACGCTTGCTGGTTTCCACCGGGTTTATTGCACTTAATCATGCATAAATGTAAAATACTAGCGACTCTGAAGAATTTCCAGGTGATGTAAAAGCAGAAGCTAAAGGGGCGGTATCAAGAGTGATCCCAACGATGTCAAAACTGATATACGAAGCGGCTTATGGAAGGATTATGGCATGGTGTCAAACAAAGTCAATCCAAAAATATAACGAAACTATCCTTTTGGCATATTTTTCATCTAAATCAATAGTAAAATCGAGGCTGTCTTTGCAAGAAAACATAGATATTATTAGTTATTCGAAGTTGACGATATTTCTAAAGCGAAATTTAGTGGGATATCGACTAAAAAATTTAAAATTTTTATCCAAAGACACGCAAATTTTTGGGTGGCAGGTGCTTGCAAAAGGAGTGAATTAAATTAAATGACTATTGATGACATAGAAGGAAAAGATGATATTTTACTGGTAAGACTTCCACTTATAGAAATCGATAAACTAAGATCGTTTCTTATTACCAAGAGACTAGAGAGTTACCGAAAATACATCAACGTTCGTAGCCCACAAACACCCCACAAGAGACTTTTTTTACAAAACAATAAGTGTTCTTTCTGTTCAACCTGTAGGTGAAAAATACTTATGCCACAATCCCTTCGGAAATCGCAAACTTTTCTAATTTGCCGGAGATGCAGTTCTATACTGGTCACGCGTTTAGGCGTTCCCCTGCTACTTTATTGGCAGATAAAGGAGGAGACATTTTAAGCTTAAAAAGACACAGAGGTTGGAAATCATAAACAGTTGCAGAAAGATATGTTGATGATTCCCTTTGCAGTAAAGTAAAAACTGCAAAAATGTTACAATTCGAATCCTCACCAAGAAGAGAACAGCAAGAAGGCCAGCCTTCAATTTCTGGAATGCCAGTGAAGCACTTTTGCTGGACCAACTAGCAATCGACAAATTGACGATAAATCTATTCAAAATCAAGTTTGTCTTCTCTTCCATCTAATATCAACTTAAGGACTTGTTCAAACTTTAATGTTCATTTTAATGGTAAATGATTGTGTTGATTTGTTAGTAAATAACTAATTATAAAGTGTTTATTAAATTGCTTTTTACACTAGTGTAAAAAAAGACTTTTTCACTAGTGCAAAAAAGGCTCCTTTGGACGAGTACGAAGAAGTGCCACTTTTTGAACGAAAAATCATATAAAAATTGATACTTTTTTGAACGATAGTATAATACTTATTTAGGCAACAAGTGTGTAAAGTGACCTTTTTTATTAATGGGAATATTGTCGTATAAGCCGTAGGCGAATGCGACAATCCCATAAATAAAAAAAAGTACTTAACACATGAGTAGCATACAAAAATTTTTCTACTACCAAAAAATATACGAAAAAACAAAAATATCATTAAATTACTTTACGCACTAGTGCGTAAAAGAGATTATTTTACGCACTAGTGCGTAAAATATATATTGTTTTACGCACTGGTGCGTAAAATATATATTGTTTTACGCACTGCCCTAAATGTCAAAAAATATGTCAAATTTACTTTACGCACTAGTGCGTAAAATAACTTATTTTGCGCACTGCGCATTAAAAAGGCCTATTTTACGAATCTTGGAGAGTGCGTAAAGTGAATATTTTACGCACGGTAGTAGAAAAAAATATTTTTAATTCACTCTCAGAATATTAAATCATATACAAAGATTCTACAATACTTCATTCTGACGTCTTTTCTATTTCTGTCAACGCTTGCAAATAAACGATATTAGTGATAACCTCGCAACCATAGATATACATACATAGCCTTAACAATCGCGCTTTAATATACTATTAAGTGAATTATTTTCGAATCTCGATTCCCTATACTAGTTTATTTTTTAAATTTCCCTTAGAATGAGTAAAATCTTTATTCATTCTAAAAAATTAATCCACTAGCCCTGCGTGCCCAGCGGGTAGACTGTTATCTCATGAATAAGCACTTACTAAACTCGTTTTAAATTTTGCTCCTGTTATAATACTTTCGGGAACTAAACCCTCGCATCCGTTTTTCCAACTCAATTCATTAATTTATCTGACGTCTTTTTTTTTCATTTCCATTGAGGCTTGGAAACAAACAACTAGT
This sequence comes from Pissodes strobi, assembly GCA_016904865.1. Taxonomy (NCBI): domain Eukaryota; kingdom Metazoa; phylum Arthropoda; class Insecta; order Coleoptera; family Curculionidae; genus Pissodes; species Pissodes strobi. Next base: position 404,119 of record MU182863.1, read on the forward strand.
TATACCCTAGCAACCACAACAACAACCTTCGCAAACGCGCTTATGCCCGAGAAGAACAACCGACTGTTCTTCTCGGGCATTTGTTCTTCTCGGCTTATGCTTAGTGAATTTTTTTCATATTTCGATTCCCTATAACTAGTTTATTTTTTAAATTTTCGTCAAAATGGGATAAAATGTACTGTTAGTCGCTAAAAAGGGATAGCTTCCTAGCCCACTGCCCATAAAAGGAAGTCAGGCAGGCAATAATTTTTAACAAAAAAGAAGCAAAAGCCTTAGTGGGTAAGCCAGGCAAATTCACAAATTCTTACCTTTATAATAACTGGCATTTCTTTACAGGCGTAGACGACTATATCGAAATCGGCTTCTCCTATTGGCCGATCCATCTCGTGTTACAATATGTCTTCGTGATGCAATCAATTTGTCGCAAGAGCTCTCGTGATCTAGAGGTTTGGATAGTTGGGTCCCACCTGGACGGCACGTGTTCAAATTCCCGGTCCTTATTTTATTTTTTTTTAAGATTATGTTTCTAAACAGTTTTTTTCTTGATTTTGGGTATGTCTTGGGTTAGTTTGGGTTAGCACCTGGTTAGTTTCCTTTTTTGAGCCCCCGTAGCGAGCGAAGCGAGCGGGGGGCCATGCGGCTCGACCAATAGGAGAGCCGATTTTGATATAGTCGTCTACGTCTGTAAAGGATCTTACAATGCTAATAACTGAAAATACTTTTCTTGTTGTTTCGGATCTAGAAAAATATTAAGAAAAAGCGAGAAAAAACATAAACAAACTCGTTTTTAAAATATTTACCGAGATATTATATATAGCAACCTCTATCCAAATATACGATTTTATTATAAAAATTAAATTTAATTTCAAATATTCCTAGAAAATCTAGATGCTAGGCAAAAATACCAACTACTTAAGAAGCTGTTCTGAGTGGTATGCTTTACGTTTTTATGGACGTATCAAAACCTATAACCCTTTTCAATCATTAGTTACAGTTTTGAGACGTTCCATTCTCTGGCGATCCTTATGGATTTTCGTTTCTTCAAACCTTAGCACCATTTTAAAGGTTAAGGCTTTAAATAATACTATCGTTATTAAATAGTGAATAAATTGTTTCAAATAACTTTAGCAGATCGGCATATTTTGTCATCGTGAGAGACTACCCATTCTCTATCTTGTAAAGACAGCTGTAACAACTGTTTAAATGGCACGTTTTTTAACAGTAGAGATCACCTAAGCGTTTCAGGAATATAGAATTATTCCAATTGCGGTGACCTTCGATATAAACTGCTCTGAAGATTTCTTATAAAATTCAAAAATTGACTAATAAATGAAAACGCACAATTTCATTTTTCATAAGAAATGGTTGATAATTTGGGAAATATTTCTCACACGTCTTTAATATATGATGGGATGGTTATAAAAATAAAGCACTAAACTTAGGAAAATACATTCTTGAACAAAAGAAGAATTTAGGTATGCATATTTTTTTGGGATTATTTAAGTACATGACGTTTGCTTCTTCTTTTTTCGGTTTGTTTTCTTTGCATTCATTGACTCCCAACCAGAACATTCGGAATGCGCCCGTCTTTCACATTTGACGCAACGTTACCAGAGTTCTCTTTTCTGACAAAATTCGCCACATCTGATGCATATTTCAGTTGTCTAAAGATGCCTCTGGTGAATAGCGAATTTACTGATATCCGAATTGCTATCTTCAGATAGGTACAATGTTACTTGGTCCTCCTATGACGTTTTCTCTTCCTTTTCAATCCTTACTCTTCTTATGTTAACCCTTTCTATTCTTGGATTTCTTAACTATTCTCTTGAGAATGGGAGCAATATCAGATAGTTTGGCAAATGAACATGATAGTGAAATTTCAAAAATTGCTGTGGATGTTGACGATGTCGGCTCCGGGACGGCTGCAAATGTTGACGGTGTTGGCTCCAGAAAAGTTGCATATCTATGCCGATGATTACGACGTAAGAATAGTTGTGGATATCGATGGTGCAGGTTCTGTAATAGCGTTGTATGTAGGCATTTGAGGAAAAGGTAGATTGATGTTCATTTCCTTCTCATCCGATTCAACATGCAAAATAAATTCTCGAAATTGCTCAGCTGGCGCGAAGTCTTCTGATGTAGATTGGAACTATAAAAATGTCTTTATCCATTGTTGCCTCTTTTATGTATGATTAAATAAACGAGCCACATCATTCAATGTGATTTCCTCGTGTACAATCAAAAACATATGAAAAACATGAAGGGGTATTGTAAAAAGTACGATATGGTTACTTCTTCAGGACTCAAAAGTAAGTAAAGTTGGCTCAGTTGCAATAGATATTACATGACTTTCGAAAAGTTTTACCAATCTTATAACCAACGCACTATTTGAACAATATTGTTTCAAAATTTTTGAAACAGTTCCAATTCGACGTTTAATGAAGATATACGGTTGAAACTGACTTTCTGGCTAACCGAGATTTTATTGCGGATTTCTCTTCAAAAATCACCTCACCCAGTTTTTACCGGCTAATTTTGTTTTTTTGCTAAATGTTTGTTGAGTCTCTAAATTCCATCTCGGCTGACAATGGTGTCTGATGACCAATGTGACACTCATAAACATTCAATCCGCTCATATTTTTGTAGATGTCAGATATTAAGATTAAGCAGTCATGGATTGACATGGATATTGATAATACTTGTCGAGATGGAAGGTTGGATCTGCTAAAATAAACAGTACCAAAATAATCAGCAAACAAGTTAGCCAGTTTAGGTAAAGCACTTCATGGTTCCTTTCGAAGGGCATCTCGTTATCTTTGCATTTGTATTTACCAAGTTCCAAAAACCCTTAATGTTATTGTTGATCAGACTCACGTACACATTTCGAATAACTACTCTGAATTAAAAACTTGCGCTAATCTCTAAGCCGTGACTCTTTATGTGTCTTCTTCTTTTTGAACACCAAAGTCCTGAGTTCAGACGAGAACCATCATGGAAACTTTCTGCTGCATAGAATCTTAACAGGAACAAAACAATCAATAGCAGCGTATAATATGTCATAAAAGGTGTTTGCCACATATTCAACAGCAGAAATTGAAGTAGTTCATCCCAACTGACCATTCCTTGGATGTCACTCAATAAACCACAGTTTGTCGATTTGAAATCGTAATTGTATGCTTCGGGATGGAGGAAACACATAGAAGCTCGATGGCCAGCCGAGAGAGAAAATCATTAAATAAAACTCTAAAATACCATTCTATAAAAGTTTAAAAATGAGTTACGTCAGTTTGTGAAATTGATGAAGAAATACGTAGGAACGTAGGATACACAAAATCTAGCCCTCAGTCGTAAAACCATGTATTTAATGAAGTTAATTGGGTAATATAATTCGCCCTTGCGGGATAATCAAATCAGATTTTTGTTGTTCTATTTTGCATTAGTTTTTATGGAGTATTTATTATTGCAGGCAAGCAAGGCAATAAAAATGATACAATATAATTCTCAATTTCGTGCAAACTTAACGGTGCTAATTAAATATTATGCTTTGTATCAACAAAGCCAAACAAATATACTTGGATGTTATTTAATTTTTTAGATTTCCTAAAGTTGGGTAAATCCTAGTTATAATGTTTATTGTTTGCTAATAAGTGAATTAAGCATAAAAGTCAAGTAAAAATTAATGTGAGATCAGAATGATCAGATATTAATATTTTCAAAAAATATTGACCATCTCATCCCGTACATCCATACATCACACATCGGAATATAATGAAATTTTTAAAAACATACTTAGAAAATCCAGATGTTTCTAACCAACTGACTAACACAACCCAAACTAACCGAAAGTAAACTGTTGTAATTTGCACTAAAAATCTAAATATTTAACAGAACTATGCCTATATCGAAAGTCGCATTAGAAAAAAATTTCCTTTTCAGTCTAGTCATTTTCTAATTCTAATATAAAACTTTCCCATCTTTCTCAACAATCTCAACTTGAGAGTGTTCAAGTTTTCACGTGAAAAAATTGCTAAGATACATTTCCAAAATATACTCTATAATTGCATAATTAGCAGAATATAGGAAAATAAACACTGGAATTGGGAATTTTACCAATATTCAGCCAAGTCTGGAAATGTTTAAAAGTGTTTCGTCATAAGTGTTGACATCTACGATATGTACATTAACGAAATCATTTAAAAATTCAAAGATGCAAATTAAACGCACCGTGTTACCTAAGTCAATGATCGCGTTCACCCCAGCAAAGCGATTAGTAGCAATCACTCATCAGTCATGTTGACCTTTGTATTTTCAACTGCTCCTTGTGAACGATAACTTATCGGACGCCATTTTATGAAGCGAAATTTTTTTATGATTCAGGACCACTGATCGAAGTTTTATCAAATCAATCCGTCAAAATAATGAAAAGTGAAAAATGTCATGTTTAAAATGTTTAAAACTTTTTTTTAAGTGATTTTAGTAAATATAGAGTTTAAATGAACGGTTCCGGTATGCTATAGAGGAAACAGAGGAGGATGCAGAAGGATCAAGATATACCAAATTAAACTGTTTTTTTTTTTTAATAAAATGCATTTTTAGATTACTTAGTTTTTGCACATAAACTGCTGGAAGATGCCAAAATTGCATTTGAAACGTCTAATCATTTCAAAAGAAAATACCTGCAACTCCGTATAAGCCAAAACTCTAGGAGATGAAAATAAGAACGCCAAGCGAGATAGAACGACCGGCAATCGGCATGCAGGCAAATTTGTCGTTCAGCGTTACAAACGATCAGTCACGTGCCATTTTGGCAGCAATAAATGATCCCTCTGATGCTACGCTACCAGTAGCATCAAATATTTGTAATACAATGAATGTAACAGCTCCAAATGAGCTTATAAAAAGTACATATTTCATGTTACCTCACACACAAAAGATTTACTTACATAATTTTGTAAAACATTGGATCCCTGAAAGTTATGACGCATCACACCTTGTCCATTGACTGATACCTATTTGATACATATATTTTTTTAATTTAAGGCCCTGATAAAGAAACAAAATTTTAAATGGTAGTTAGTTAGGACACAGCATCATTTAGATAAAAAAAGATATATTTACCAATGTATTTTAACAATGGTGTAAACCCAGCCAGCTAAAATTTCTTCTGAATGCAAACTTTTGGATTGTTAAATTTTTATGGTCTATAAATTTTCGGCTGTTCTAAATTAGAAGGATGACCGCGACAACCACATAACTGTTATTTTATAACATTTGTCAGATTATAAGATTTTCGTCAACCAATAAGAATAAATTTCAATCTTGTTCATTTTTAGATCAGAATTTTGTATAAACCAGAAGGTTAAATACATAAAACATAATATCGTAAATAAACTAAAGTTTTTTAGTCTCCTTTTCTATGGTTTAGCTTACACTATTGACTTTACACTACGTTTGATCCAATAAAAGCCCAAATAATTAAAATGGTTATTACAGTGCGATCCTTTAAAAAAAAAATAGGTATTTCCCTTAACCAATTTGAATTAGTTATGTAAAAGTGCCAATGTAAACTGTTTCCTTCATAACCTATAGCGACATTTGCAAAGAGGGCACTGAATTTAATATTATTTTTTTTGCGTTGAAAATATCACACCAGAAGTTCACTTTGTGAAAATATGCTCTTAAAAGATATATACTGGTGAAAGCAGGGATTAAATTCGAAGTAATCATATTTGGTGGATTTTATGGTGATGCTCAATACAAGTATACCTAGTACAAATGCTACCGATTCTAAACGATCGCTGTACTGACAATTATCTGATTTATTATAATGAAAGTAAATAAATGAAACGGAACTCTATTTTACATAAAGCAGACTATCGTCACTTCACGTGAGCTCACATGTTGTCACATTAACTGACGTCATAAGTAAAAGTGCGGAGTAAGGTCAGAATGCCCTTCGCTTAGTCGAGGAGCGGTGTGGGGAGCACCTCCTATCTGTAAATTCCAGGAAGACGGAGATAGTGCTCATCACCAAAAAAAAGACGGAGCCACTACGGCCTCCGACTCTTTAACACACAACTAAATTTTGCGTCTGAGGTTAAATACCTTGGGGTAACCTTCAATGCTAAATTAACCTAGAATCTTCATTTAAAACGAAGACTAAAGAAGGCATAGATTTCTTATGAACAGTGCCGCACGACCGTGGGAAAGATCTGGGGTATGAAACCCGCGGTCGTAACGTGCATTTATACTGCTATCATAAGACCCATAATTGCATATGGAGCCGTAGTTTGATGGCCCAAGATTCGACAGGAATGGCAATGTTTAAGCTCAGCCAGGTACAGAGAACTGTCTGCTTAACCATAACGGGAGCTATGAGAACAACCCCAACCAGAGCCCATGGAAGTAATGTTGTGCTTACCCTGCGTAGAATGTGGAGACACTAGACGCCGCCTATGGGAAGGGTAAAACTGCCACTACTGCAAGCCAGAGCAGACAGCATACCTTCCAAGTTTGTCTTGGACAAACTCTACGATATTCAGATAAAACCAAATGAGTCATAGCCGAAGGTGCGGTTAACATTTTCGTGGGTAGCTAACAAACCAAGGAAGAAGCAAGCTGTGGAATTTACTTACGTAGCCTGCGAATTGAACTCAAATGGTCTATGAAGGTACAAGCATAGTTCAGTCTGAACTTGCTGCTATATGCATAGCCGCAAAAGAGATTGTTCGCAGGAATACTGAAAACAAGACTATTAAAACCTACACGGGCAGTAGACAAGCACTACTGGCCCTGAAAAGTTATAAACTTACAGCCAGGTCAGTACTAGAATGCCATAATTTACTGAAGGATGCTGTCCGCAAAAACAGAATTTCTGTGTGCTGGGTGGAAGGACATGCACAGTGCGAAGGCAACAAATTAGCAGATAAATTAGCTAGGAAGGCAGCCGGTTCAAACATTATGGGAGCTGGCCCTTCAAACCTACCTATCGTGACGTTGATACATTTGATAAAAAAGATCACTCATGAAGATTTTAGGGCAAGATTGAACGAAACAACTAGCTGTCGACTTGTCAGGAAGCTCCTAAGCTACCCCAATGAGTCTGCAGCAAAGGCATACCTGGGCATATCAAGGAAAAACCTACGACTCACGGCGGGGATTCTGACTGGACACTGCCAGCTAAGAATATATCTCTTCATAATGAGATAGATTATGCGAGACACCCCTATGTAGAGGCTGTGAACAGGAGAACGAAACCGTAGAACATCTGCTCTGCGATTGCGCCGCTGTTTCGGATTAAGGGAATCCATTTTGGGAGAACGATGGCCAACCATGGCTTTTCTCAGAACAGCCTCCTCGGGCAACATAGCCGCCTTCTTTACAGCACTAGGCTGGGCGATGGCCTATATGGGGTGGTTGACCTAGGGAGGATGCTTAGGAGGTCCAATGGGGCCTAAGTGCCGTGGCCTTTCAAGGCCACTCTCTCATCAGATTCCTCATCCATACAGATTCCAGATAGCATTGAGTAAGAAATTATATTTGACACTTAAGCTTACTAACTAACTAACTGACCGAAGCTGAATTTAAAAGAATAATTTTTGATTTACACTATATACGAAATTAGGATTAGACCCCTTAGTTTGTAGTGATCGCCAAAAAAATGCAAAAATGCAACACAGTTGCAAGATTTTCTATAACTGGTATGATCTCATATATTAGGTAAACGTGGAATATGCCAAGTGGTGTAAATCTAATTTTAATGTAATTTAAAAAAGCACAGTTTCAGAAAAATCGCAAAATATCGTAACAGCGAAAATTATTATTTGAAATTCAGCAATATTTAGTAATATTAACTGTCCGAATGTGCCTGAATTGAGCCTGTATAACTAGCCCAACTTTTTTAATGCCCTCGATGATGAACGCTAAACAACTGAAAACACAAAAAATATAAAATTCACTTTTGACAAGTAACCTAAAAATTCCAAAAACCTTCCGGGATAAGGCTTTGGTGATTAAAAACATGTAACAAGTTTGCCTGAGTGAACTGAAATTAGTGAAATTCTTCCATAAAAATTATCATTTGTGCACTTATTACAA
>MU182863.1:412225-430400 GCA_016904865.1 Pissodes strobi
ATAGATAGATAGATAGATAGATAGATAGATAGATATTACGTATCATTAACAATTATTTGTTTGTTTTACACATGTCATACCAAAACAAATAAACAAAACATTTTAGATTCAAACTGAATCTAGCGTACCTAACCAAGATATACAAAAAACATCGGGGCCGCCATAAACTCACCCAATGAGTATAATGGTTGTTTGACCAATTCCCGCCAAAGAGTTGGCTTAAAAAGTACTAAGGGTAGGTTTTGGGTTGAATCAAGCTTATTATAAAGTCTGACACCCAGTTAGGTCCTATCTGATATCTTTAGTCTATAAGGAGAAACGGCTAAATGTAGCCCAAATGTTAAGAATGTTGCAGCACCCATGTCATCACGGCCCAGTGAATTGCTGTGAACTGCTCTGGTAGTGCAGACGGCAACCCGAGTTCAAATCCCGTCGGTGTTTAATTTAACTTTTTTAAGGTCATGTTTGTAAAAAAAAAATCTTCATTTGGAGGATGCCTTGGGTTAGCGAGCGGAGTACCATGCGTTCAACAATTTTTACCATTTATCGATTTATTTTGACAATGCAGTTTGGCAACAATGTTAATATTTGGTCTATACTTAGCAGTTTCTTCTATAAGGCCGCGGTAGAAATAAATGCGCATGTCGAGTATTATACCTATGAATATCTGAGCGTAATAAAAAGTTATTTTTATTTTTATGTATCTCCACAAAACATTGATATACGTGCATAGAATGCACTCTCAGGAAACTATACTTCAAGAACAATGGTCTGCATTGGTCACGATATCCTAGCTGCTCCAGCGAGAACACGGACAGCCATCTTCTTGAGAACAAAAATTCTATTTACATGACTACAATTTCCCCAGAATAACAAGCCATACTCTATGAGGGAGAAGACAAGTGAGCAGTGACGCTAATAAGATATTCTCCACCAAAGCAAGGCCTAAGTTGGCGCAACAAAGATATATGTGTTGATAATTTTCCACATAAAGCTTCAACATGGTCCGACCACCTTAAGGAATTTAACATATTTGCGTTCTGAGAGTAGTGGGTTGCGTGTAACTGTCAGCCTATTTATTTTATCTATATTCAAACATAGGCAGTTCTGTCTCAACCAATGGACTGCCTTATTCTCAAGGTGTGCAGAAATTGTCTGCAATATGTGTGGATTTTTGTAAATGTTTATGAGTCTGGTGTCATCCGCATACAAAACACAGTTATAGGCAGTAGATAATAATAAAGATCGTCAATATATGGAGAGAAGAGAATGGTGCCCAGCTTAGAACTCTGAAGTAATCCATACTTTACACTTTAAATTTCAGAGTTGATACCATTAATACTAATTAACTGAGATCTTCTAGTTAAATAAGACTTAAAAAAGGACAAAGGCACCCCTCTTAAACCATAAAAATTTTCCATCTTATGCAGCATGATTCACATAGTCAAAGGCATTGCTGAAATCACAAAGAATGATTGTTACACCCCTACTCGCTTCAGGGCCTTCGGCTATGTGGTCAATGAGTTCTGATATTACTTCACTGGTTGACAAGCCTAGTTAGAAATCGATTTGTTTTGGATTAATGATAGGTACTGTTAGTTTTCAGGAATCTTACAAGTCGGTGTTTCAAAATTATTTCTAGAAATTTCCCGAATATGGTAATTATGGATATTGGACTGTAATTATGTATGTCAGATAGGACACCTTTTTTGAAAACAGACACCACGAAGATATGTAGTTGGACGAAACGAGAATACTACGAGAATATAGGCTGACCCAAAACTAATTTCGCTCCACGTTACCAAACTGAAACCTGAAAGCAAACCAGAGGAATTAAAAGCTATGCTGAGTAAGCATTTTCCTGAAGTTGAATGTGTAGGCCATGAGTCAAAGCATCCCAGTTTATAATGAAAGTCACAATCAGGCAAGAGAACTTTCATAATGCATGGCGAAGAGATATTTGGCCAAATGGAGAAGAGGACTCACCTGCAGCCACACAGGGAAACACCTCAATGTACACAAGAAGTGTAACCGATGAGTGTTGTGTATACTTTAAAAATGTTCGTGGACTTGGGACAAAAACAGAGACTTTTTGGCAGAGTGTTTTGATATAGTAGCTCTGACTAAAACTTGGTTGTACGAGGGTATTTATTCAGAAGAGCTGTTTGACTCCAGATATACCGTTGTAAGAAGAGACCGTAATGCAAGTGGTACAGGGTGGCCCGTTTAAGAGGGGCCTATACCTTATCTCGAAAACTACGGTGGTTGGAAAAAAATTTAAATACAAAAGTTGTTCCTAGTAAAATGATCTTTATTTTTTTTGTATTGTTTTAATCGTCACTTTTTTATAGACAGGATGGTCAAAGAAAGTCACACTTTTTTAAATGAAACACCCTATATTTTATTACATTTTTGGATTCTACTTAAAATTCTAAGCATATTTGATGGATGATGTTATACCTCTAGAGTTAGTAGTTTCACAGATATGAACAGTTGAAAATCGGTACTTTGACTACTTTTCACCTTGGTAGCAAGAAGACCATTAGAGATGGAGTAAAATTAATTTCAGATAGCTCTTGGAAAGTTAAGATAGGAATGTGGAATTCATTTTACTCCATATTTAATGGTCTTCCTGCTACCAAGGTGAAAAGTAGCCAAAGTACCGATATTCAGCTGTTTATAGCTGTGATACTACTAACTCTAGAGGTATAACATCATACAACAAATATGCTTAGAATTTCAAGTAGAATCCAAAAATGTAATAAAATATAGGGTGTTTCATTTAAAATAGTGTAACTTTCTTTGACCATTCTGTATATAAAAAAGTGACGATTAAAACAATACAAAAAAAATAAAGATCATTTTATTAGGAATGACTTTTGTATTTAAATTTTTTTTCCAACCCCCGTAGTTTTCGAGATAAGGTATAGGCCCCTCTTAAACGGGCCACCCTGTACAGGGTGTCCCAAATTCGAGCCTCATCATTGGGATCTCGGAAACTAGAAGAGATACGAGGTCGATTAAATGAAGGCAAAGTTGTGCAATTTGATGCTGATCAAAATGCCATCTTAAAAGTTTAAAAATTCCGAATACTTACGAAGATTTTTGGAAAAAACCGAATATTCGCGATTTAATTTTTATTTTTTTATGACTCTATTTGAATAGATATAACAAAATAAATTTCACATTCTCATTGCTACTTTTTCTGTTCTACAAGATGGTGTTATCAGATTTTCAAACCGACGATTCGTCTTTGGGCTGCCATCATCAACTTTGTTGTTTTAAATACGGCCCTGGATTTTTTATTACGGATTTTAAGAGCATCTAAAGGCCCAAAGCCAACGATGTATCGCACTTATCGAAAAATTCATATTAATGGCATTTTCCATAAGACCTCATGTGTTAGAGAGAGACAGAATACATATTTTTGGTAAGATTTTACCAGGAAATCATTAAAATGATTTTATCGAATAAGTGCGATACATCATTGGTTTTGGGACATTAGAAGCTCTTAAAGTCCGTAATAAAAAATCCAGGGCCGTATTTAAAAAAACAAAGTTGATTATGGCAGCTCAAAGACGGTTTGAAAATCTGATAACACCATCTTGTAGATCAGAAAAAGTAGCAATGAGAATATTAAATTTATTTTGTTATATCTATTCAATTAGAGTCATAAAAAAATAAAAATGAAATCGCGAATATTCGGTTTTTTCTAAATATCTTCGGAAGTATTCGGAGTTTTTTAACTTTTAAGGCGGCATTTTGATCAGCATCAAATTGCGCAACTTTGCCTCCATTTAAGCGACCTCGTATCTCTTCTATTTTCCGAGATCCCAATGATAAGGCTCAAATTTGGGACACCCTGTACATCAAGAGGAGAAGAGTAATATTAGCATTGACAAAGATATTAAATTTGAAGTGATAAATGTTAACTGTGGTTTAGAATGTATTTTTGTAAAAATTAAATTAAGAAAAAAATGTTTTTTAATATCTGTTGCATATGTACAGCCTAATTGTAATGTAGAAATTTATATGAAATATTTTATTATATTTGAGACTTTGATAGGAATAAACGAGCAGGATAATCTACTGTTGGGAGATTTTAACCTACCAAGCTACTTAAACTGATAATGATAAATCCAAATTTCTTATGTCCGGTTTCTGAAATACCAAATATCTATTGTATAAAGTTATGAAGCCTATAATTACTATGGTTACAATCGTTGTCATAGGAAATATTTGAAAAATAAAGTTATCCATACTTTCAGAAACTGGGCATTAATGAGTTCCTTAATATTTTTAATCTAGCAATTTAATGATGTTAGGAATTTTAGGGATAGATCTCTGGACCTTTTGATTTCTAATGTTGATATTTTCAGTCTTTGTAGAAGTGACTCTCCATTAGTAGCAGAGGATTTGTACCATCTAGCTCTGGATTTTCTAGTAGGCTTAAAAGATAATAATAAATCCACGACAGTAAGTAAACAGTATGCATATAATTTTTCTAAAGGGAATTTTGTACATTTGTATCATTTGGCAAAAGACTGGTCTAGTTTGCTATCGTGGAGAATGCGAGTGATAGTCTTAATGAATTGTATGCTAGTATGTATAGATGCCTGGTTGAGAGTATTCCTAAGTATCAGGTACGCAAGGATGTCTGTAGACCCGCTTTTTCCTCGTGGTATTCGCTAGACTTGGTGCGCAAAATAAAAGAAAAAAAAAATAAATTACATAGGTTGTTCTTAAGAAGTAAGGCTAGTGTCTCACAGCATAGCAAGTATCTAAATCTCAGAAAAACTATAAAATAACAAATTAATCTAGAACATAGAGAGTACAAACGTAAAATTGAGTCACATATTAGTTCTGATCCAACTACATTTTGGCAGTTTCTGCCGAACTGGGGTACCGGGATGGTATTGCAAATGCTTTTTTGCGGTATTTTGAATCTGTGTTTCACCAAGCATCTCTTAGTTATGGATCTTTTGAATTTTCAACTATTACTGACCTTGATGTCCTAAATAATATTAAAAAAACTAAAGCCAAAAAAGTCAACGGGTAGTGACTACATACCTCCTTACATTGATAAAGGGCTCTCTGAGCTCTCTAAGCCCCTGACTCACATCTTTGATCGTACAGGAAATCATTTCCCCGAGGCATTAAAAGTTGCTGTTATAACTGCTATACATAAAAATGGAGATATAACAGACGTATGTAATAATTATAGACCGATTAGTTTAATCAATGTTTTGGCCAAAATATTTGAAATGATTTTGCTTGCGGAACTGTATAATGCTACCCAACCTAATAAATCTTTACATCAACATGGATTTGTTACTGATAAATCAACGGTCACAAATTTAATCCCCCTATCGGAAAATGCTGCTATTACCATAGAGAATAAGTCCCAGCTGGATGTAATTTATATTGACTGTGAAAAGGCATTTGATAAGGTAGATCATAGAATCCTGCTGGAGAGACTTGTGGAGCATGGTGCATCCAGGAAAACTTATAATTTTTTTAAATCATATCTTTCTAATAAGCCTCAATATGAAAAATTGGAAAAGTTACATCAAATAAATACGTTGCATCCTCTGGAGTTCCACAGGATAGTAATTTGGGCCATCTATTGTTCACTCCTTTCATACAGAATAAGCCGGAATGTCTTACAGGCTCTACAGGTCTTCTTTTTGCAGATGATTTTAAACTATTTAAGCAGGTGGAATCTGTTAAAGACAGTCAACAATTGAAAAAAGATTTGAATGTTGTATGTGAGTGGTTCCATACTAACAGGATGTTCTTAAATATAAACAAATGCTTTGTGATATCGTAAGGAAGGATAATTGTTTTTTGTATGACGATGGAATAAATGACATAAAATTGGATCGTAAGACTGAAGTGAAATACTTAGGTGTAGTATTTCAGAATAATTTTAGATTTAATAACCATTATTCATATGCTGTGAGTAAAGCATATAAATGCCTAGGTTTCATCATTAGAAACAGCAGAGATTTTAATATTTCAACTATCACCCGCCTATATAATGCCTGTGTGAGACCACATAATCTGGAATATGCGTTGCAAGTGTGGATGCATGCCAACAACAGCATATCTTTGTTTTTCTTATAAAGACAATGAGCATATCATATAGATTTTATAGAAAGAGTTCAGAAGCGTTTTTTGAGGTACCTCTATGTCAAGAAATACAATGCATATCCATATATGGTCTCGTATAGATCTATGCTGCAGGATTTTAACATGGGTAGTTTGGAGGAAAAAGGAACAAACAGTTGTGTTTATATGCACAATATTAAGTACAAAGACTGTGACCTGATGCTCTTTATAAGGCTGAATGTCCCAAAGGTCAATCTTAGAATTTTAAATTATAATTTATTTAATATCAATTTATTTAGTGTGTCATCTTTCAATAATTTCATGTCAGTATGTAACAAGGAAATCAAGAAGTCCCAGATAGATATTTTTAATGTTTCTGCAGCAAAAATAAAAGAACTTCTTTAATTGCTGGCTGTACTCTTAGTTTTAAGTATCTAATGTGTGTTCACTGTAAATTTTTTAACTTTTATATACTGTTTTATTGTATTTATATGTTTTAGGAAATTTTTAGTTATTATGTGTTACTCTTTACCTGTAAGTACTATGTCAATGGTGTTTGTAAAGAGTATAATTTTATTAAATAAATAAATTTAAAATTTACTAACCACAAAGACATCAGGGAAAATACCCTGAGAGAGACAGGAGTTATAGAGATGACCAAGTGGGGATTACAAGATTATCCGCGCAATGCTTTACAATCTTGCTGCTTAAGTCATAGATGTCGACTGAATAAGTACAATTTAATTTTTTTATAGCACTTCTAACATCAGAAAAGGCTACTTAAGTTAATTGGTAGGGTGCGATCAAGAGATGGT
Organism: Pissodes strobi; assembly: GCA_016904865.1. Lineage (NCBI taxonomy): Eukaryota > Metazoa > Arthropoda > Insecta > Coleoptera > Curculionidae > Pissodes > Pissodes strobi. The sequence goes on from MU182863.1 coordinate 419,152, forward strand.
AGACTTTTTATTATATATTCTGCAGCAGATCATTAAACTTGTCTGTCCTAATATCTGAAAAAACAATTGAAGTTTTTTTTATTTCTTTCGAAATTTACTATCTTCCAACACTCCTTATTTTTGTTTTCGGAATTGTTAATAAAATTGTTATATGCACATCGTTTTGTGTCTCGAACTTCCTGTCTTTAGTGCTGCCGGCCGCTGAGAGTGTTTAAATGCATTTTTGACTGCTCGTCTTTTCTATGCTCAAATATTGATCTGAGGACTATAAGGAAGCTTCGGGCTGCTCTCAGGCTAGCATTAAACCAATTAACAGGTAGCTTTTCAAATTTAGGGTTTTGCTTTTTCAGTGGGAAATGTAAATTTGCAAGTTTACTTGTACACTCAGCCAAAAAGAAAGAGAGATTTTCAATATCAGAGTTTGCATAGTAATGTGACCAATCTGTTATTCAAGGACAGATTGAAGATATTTTAACATTCCACAGTAATTTTTCTCTTGTAAGTTATGTCACTCTTTTTACTTGAGAACCCCAGTTGTATATTCTGGGCACAATGGTCTGAAAGACAGGGGTCCATTACAGAGCTGATATAAGAATAAATTTGTTAAGATATTATCAGTACAAGTCTTGCTTTGTGGGTCTATTACTGGGATGATATAAGATTTAAATTTGTTAAGATTTTATCAGTACAAGTCTTGCTTGTATTGGTCAACTTTCTGTAATCATTAATTGTAAGTTTAATATCAAAAGATAACATTAAACAGGTTAGGTTCTGTAGTTCTACTGTACTTATTACAACAAAAATCAATATTAAAGTCTCCGGCTATCACAACATTCCTATATTTTATGCTAACGTAAGTAAGCAATACCTCAAACTGTTCCAAAAATCCATCCACACTGTTCTATACAAGGTTATAAAGATTCCTCTGACCGAGACTACCTTCAACCGCATCATTTCAAAGAAAGTTCTGAGTTATATGCCTACAGATCTACAGGATTGAAAAAACTTACAAGATTCTCGCGTATAAACATGGCAACCCCTCCATGAATATGAATGTATGAATAACAAATTGTGAAAATGTATTTGCTCTCAGCTCTCGTGACGTAAAAATATAATATTTTTCTTCTTGGAAAAACTTAAGAATCTTATACTTCGTTTTGCACAAAGTTATGAATAAAATAACAAGTAAAATATATATAGTCAGTTTTAAATTGGTATTCCGTGTGCAACTTTATGAAGCAATGTAGTGTTATACATCAAAATTTTGGAAAAAATATGTAGATTACGAATATCGTTGGGGCGTAACTCATAGGGGTGGCAGAAAGGGAAAAACTACACCTAAATTGGTTTAGAGGTGGCCTTGGAAAAAAATTGGTAGGAAACCTTTTGAAAAAAAGTTGGAGGTTCTCATATTTATTTATTTTTCAGAAGAAAAGACATTATAAAATTATGCCTCTCGGCTAAGTTGAAAACATATCAAATAGACGAATTTGGTAGTTAAGTAAATTAAAATATATAAAATTAGTCATCATCGGGTTCAATATCAGAATCAGTGTCACAGGTGGTTTTTTCATCTGCCTTAGCATTCAAACAACATTCTGGATCAGCTTCTCATTCACACATTTCCGTGCAAAACTTGTTTTGTGCAGAGCATTTGCATCTTTGAGAACAATTATTTTTCTTACAGGAACATTTTACCAGATTTCTTCAGGTGCGCAGGAAATACTATACATGATTGGTTCTAATTCTACTCCATTACTACCAAATTGTCAACCGTAATTTATTGGTGGTGGTCAATTAGGGTAAGCCTGTAGATCTTGATTCCATTCCATGCACTGATAGTGACACCTCTGTAGCGCCATTTTTAATAATGCTCCTGTGGGGGGCATATTTTCCGTTGAGACTTGCTTCTGCGTAAACAAACACCACCTTAAGTCTGCTAGACTCTTCACACTTTTCTTGGGCGGTGAATATAATGAACAAATAAACACTTCAATTTGCTTAATATCGTAGTCACTTAATATTTCGCTTTTGCCCAAAGCTGCTAACGCCTGAAGAATGGATGGAGTTGCTTCCAAAAACTAATTTTAGCTTTTCCTTTGAAACTCCCTGAGACATGGGCACCCGATAGGGCATGGAGACCGGGAAGTGCTTCAGCTTTTAACTGACCAAGGGATTCGTATATTGTATATTGGGTGTAATGGTATTTCTCGACAGCTAGAACCAATACAAATAAATACACTGTCATTGGGTAATAAGGTCGCCCTCCTCACAGCAAGTATCAAGACATCAGTGTCTGGTGAATATACTCTTAACATTTTTGCTCCCCTTTTAGATGAATCCACAGAATGTAATATTATTTAGTATCTGCCTCTTCGTGGGAGCTCTCCAAATGAGCCATATCGGCACATATATCGGTGGACACTATTGCATTTTTAAATGAGCAAACGACTTTTTTCTTATGCTTGTTGCCAGATGCTATAAAATTGTGTGAAAAATGCTGTGTTGTATCTTCTTTGGTCGATGTATGGGACAATAGTTTTTTAATGTTAGTATTCTTTACGTTAGTTTTATCGTCAATGTGGTTCCTGTGGTAACGTATAGGGTCTATACCTCCTTGCCTCCTTCTGATTCTTTCTGAGGACTTCAGAGATCCAGTAACGTATGTGTCAAAAATAACGTGTATTTCAGAATAGGGACTGTATTTTTTTAATATTTTGTTGGAAAATTGCTCTGACAAGTCAGAAAGATATGTGCAATCTTTCAGTGAAAGCATCTGTACTTCTGCCTTCCATCAATGACAGCAATACTGAAACCCGAGTCTTGGTCTTTGTCATTCACTTCGCTACAAAACTTTTGCCTGCTTCCAATGTCTGCTAAAATGTGCATTAATTTACTTTTTCTCTGTAAGTGAATCATAGACCCATCCGGGTGGAAGAGCGATCGTGGTATTGCTGTAAGTTCGAAGTCACCAATGATATCTTTCAAATTTAACTCTGGACGACTCCTGCATTTCAAAACACAATGAAAAACCATATTCATGTCTTGCTTTAGTTGTCTAAATAAAAATGGTTGGATACGCGGAGCGTTCAGAAAAGGGCACAAGGGCAGTAACTATGGCGGCCAAAACTTAATCAATACATTAGTACTTGTCTTTGTAAGTTAAGTTTCATTGTGACAATAGCGACCTATAAATATGTGTTATAAAATCATCCCCCGATCAAGGGATGAATTGATAATATTTTTTTAAATATCACATCGACATTACGTGAAACAGAAGAAAAAATTATATTAAACCCAATAATTTTAATTAAGTACTGGGGTTCTATAAGGGTGGTTTTCACCTTTCTGCCACCAATGCCAGATACGCCTCAACGAAATTCGTATTCTATATAATTTTGTGAACATTTTGACGTATCGCATGTTATTGCTTCACAAAGTTGCACACGGGATATTATATTTGCACAATTCAAGACTGACTAATCGGCATTATTGAAAAAGCCAAGTTCTGGTTCTATCAAAAGACATTTTTTTTAGTGGGTTATATTTTCGAATAGAAAAATTGAGAATATGTCGTTTTTGCACTACTTGTAGCACTAAGATAAAGCAAGGTAATAAGTCCATCCTTGGTTAAGAGGAAAACTAAAGTAAGGATGTGAATCAAGATTTCGCAAACGACTTAGTGAGTCTGACAACTGCTCACGGCAATGTTTATCATTTTACAAGACGAATGTTTTGTAAAACTATTATTTACCCTTTAAAAAATAAGTCCATTAAGTTCTGCACGCAAAGATTACCCTTTACAAAACGAACGCCGACAAATTATTTAAAGGTATCAACACATTTGCAACTCGTATTCAAGAGTAATGATCTTTAGATGATTAGCAGCCCGCCGATTTTTCTAATGATAACTTAATTGCTTTCGAATAACCGCCACCAACTAGTAAACTGTAAACTATCTAGTATGTTTTAATTGAGATCATGAACGTGTCTTCAGATGTTGCCTAAGTTAATGAAGAAATACAACTTCCTGCCCTTCTTTTAAAAAATACGTCTTTAAGATTCTAGATATTTAGTCCGTCTAGATTATTCATTTGATTCTTGCGAAATTTTAAAATATTTAAATTTTTATCTAAATACCTCTGGCTAGACGTTGAACTGAATTAAAATGTAATAAATTCACATACGCATAAGTTCCTAATATCCTCCTATTTTCTTTCTCGACTTAATAATGCGTGAAGTTTCAAGGTTTCTCTATAATTTATCTGAAATACTCGATAAATAATCACGCAGGAGAAGAAAGTCGATGGTAAATAAACGAACTCAATCGATCAAGTAGGTAATTAACGCAGTTCAAGCCTGCGAACATCTTAAATTATTATATTATGATATAAGATTTTTTTATGGCAGTGGCACACACACTAAAGGGAGATCCTAGGTTTGTTCCAACCGACTAGAAAACCGTACGAGGGACCGTCATTTCTAGTTGTCAATTTCATTTTTGGAGGTGATAAGTACCTGTCATGTTGATAAACGAATTATGCCACTGGAAATTACCGTCCCATGTACGGTTTCTTGCTCAGTTGGAACAGAGCTTATATGGCACTCGACGAACGGTGTGTGCGCGAAGATGTGGATTGACGCGGTTCCTGAATAGCTGTTGGTTGTAATAGGAAAAAGATCTCCTGGTAGTGAGTTCCACAGTGATGCAGTGCGCCAGACAAAGGAGTCCTTATAAAGCGATGTTCTAGATGGGTGGTTGGCGCAGATGAAATGAGCCAAATCCTGGGAACATTTGCCTTGAAAATATCTGTATAACAAGGAGATCTCGGCCACATGTCTGCGGTGCTGCAGACTATCCAGATCCCGGGTCGCCGACGAAGCCCACAGCTCTCTTCTGAATGGAATCCAGATGTGTGGGCAATATTCTAAGCACGGTCTTATTTGCGCTTTGTACAGCAAGAGCAACTGCTGCGGTGTATACAGTTTTTCTTGCGAAATAGCGCAGCGAGATTCTACGAGGCTGATTTGGCGATGTTAGTAACGTGGTAATACCAGGACATATTGCTGTTGACGGAGACATCTAGTAGTCCGATTGACGAGGATGAAGGAATGGTCGATCCTGCCATAATGATGTCAGGGCCAGCCATATCGCCTTTCTTGGTAAACGTGGCTGCTTGGGTTTTTGCTGCATTGAACTGGACCAAATTTCTGTCGCCCCAAGTTCGAACTTTTTTCAGATCTTGATAGTAATTATTGTTGTAATCTGCTCCTGCCTGCGGTGATAAGTATCAGTAGCTGGTAAAGGTTTTTCTGATCTAAATTGGAAGACAAGAGTACTGTCATATGCAAAACTAAAATCAGGATTATTGGCTTCGGTTAGCCGGTTAAAGGAGGGACAGAGTTGGTGACAGTATTGCGCCCTGAGGCAGGCCCGCATTAATGGTGAATGTGTCTGAGATGAGATGTGTCCATCAACTGCAAGATGCAGAGATCGGTTCTTAAGGAAACTGGCAAGCCAGCTGCAGAGAGAGGTTGGCAGTCCGAAAAACAGCAGTTTGTTGAGCAGTTCCTTGGCTGTAGTCGCCGTGATACCACGTTCGTCTGACAAAGGTGGGAGAGACGTTTTTGTAAAGTTATTACTTGCTGCCTTTGCCACCTACCAGAAAATATTATTTTCTGGTAGGTCGTTATTTCATCTGTATGCAAATACGAATACAAATACAAATATATTTATTGTCGTTGTGGTTACCAATATCATTGGGTCGTCAATAAAAATAGAATATAAAAATAAGCTTAAATAAAAACAAAATAAGAGTAAAATCAGATAAACACCTAAGGAAAAAACAAAAAAAAAAGCAAACGATAAAAGAAACAATCAAAGTACAACCTACTGCTAGGAGGGTGATGATTTAAAAAAAAGCAAGCAAAGGACAAACAACAAATAAAGGTATAAAACAGCAATTGCAAAATGAAAAAGTTTAACAAAAACTAGCAGAAAAGAATACAAGGAAATTCCACCAATACCTAGCAATAAACACAGACACAAAACTGGTACTCCCCGCATTCTGATGTAAAAATAGGCATTTGTAGCCTAAATATTATGTAAGCCGTTTTATTCATTAGTGTCGTTTGGCAAGGCATTCAAAACTTTTATCCCCATATATTGCAGTCGAATGACTGGGTACCATAAAATCAATCCCGCATGTCTTGTCAATCTATCACCCATCCCTACAGGGCTGTTATGTTAAAGATATTTTTATTCTTGAACACAAAACAACATAGACTGAACAGATACAGCGAAAATACTGTCATAATGTACAGCCTACAAAAAGTGAAACGCAAAACTCAAGGTAATTAGATTTAAAAATTATTCTTATTATTCTTTTTTGCACAATAAAAATACGAAACACAGACTGGATATTATTGCCACGAAATAAAAGACCATACAATATACGGGAGTGGATATATGCATAATAAAACCTTAAACAAGAATGTTGACTGATTCTATCCCTCAGATTATAAACTGCATAGCTTACTGATGATAGCTTTTTCATATTACTTCAGCGTGATCACTGCATTTTTATTCATAACCAGACCCAAAAGTTTAAAATTCTAAAGTAAATATATTGCCATCTCGTGTTCTGTTCTGGTAGTAAACAAAATTTGTTTTACTAGTGTTAAGAATAAGTAAATTCATATCGCACCATTCTTACATCCTACCTGCGACAGAATTCACTATTTCAAGAGCCATATTTTTGTATTTATTACACATAACTACTGAAGTGTCACTAGCAAATTGCACTAAGAACATTAAAGAACCTTAGGGAGCACCTGTGTGAGGGTTGCAGCGAATTCGGATTCGTATGTGAAATTAAAGATATTGTCCTTTGTGACCCTAACATGCCCAGCCTGGGTCCGGCCCTGCAAAAACGATGCTATCCACCCCAAGGCCTCTTACATCTTCTCTTTCAAGTTTTTTAAGCAAAATTTTGTGGTTCATAGTTTTGCTCAGATCAAAGTGTATGCCCAAAGCAGTTTTAACCTTATCAAGAGATTCTAATATAAATGTTATGTGATGAAAAAAGACTGTTTAAGCAGATTTATTGTTCAAAAAACCATCATGAGAACCACTAAAAGTTAGTTATTGTGTCTTTCTTACATTGCTCTTTCAAATATTTTTGAGAACGCAGAGGGCACTGCTACAGGTCTATAGTTAGCAATATTAATCATATCTCCTTTTTTGTGAATGGGGATGACTTTAGTCTTTTAGTACAGTCTGAAATTATTCTTCAAGCAAGAATGTATTAATTATGTAAGATAGGGGTTTCTATATAAAGCGAGCAATCTGCTTTAATAGACTACACGGAATTTTGTCCAGACCGGCTGATGTTTTACCACAAGTTCTGTTAACAATATGTATCACCTCATACTCATTTACAGGTATTAAGAAAAGAAAACCACTGCAAATACCCCTGGGTCCGCAATGGTCCCCACCCACACCCCTTCCATTGTTTGGAAGAAGGCTTTCACTAAAAAATGCATTAAACATATTACATCAGTTATTGTATCATTGTTACTTTCTATTTTGAAACTGTGTGCCTTCATGCCACACCCCGTTAGTTGCTTGTTATATAGTATATTCCAGACAGACCTACTTACATTGTTTAAGTTTCTGATCGTCATAGTGTTTCTTTTGACGATTTTTTTTCTTTTTCTCCGTATATAAGCTAGTGACCTGTTTACTATTTGAGTGGCTTTTTAGCCAGTGTAGGTTTTTTAACTCATTGGAAAGCTTTAATACATCTTGATTAAAGGCATTTTTTTCTATTGTATTTCTCAATATTATTTTTAGTTTAGTGCAACATTGAAATTGCTGTATGGCTTCAACTTGCAGCTTCTTCCGTCAATTTGGTTATGGTCGTAGAGGATTTAGTATTTTTATCGAAAAAGTTAGTTAATGAGCTTCGTTTTGCCATTATGATATAATTTCTACAAGAAATTAATTTAATAAAAACCGTTGACTATAGATAATGTTGTATATTACCTTTTGTCCTACTGCAATCGACTGTTGCAAGTTGTTTTTAATTTCATTTCATATTAAACATTTTATTTTTGGAGGTGATTTGACCCCCTTCCATGTGCAACATGTCATAGCAACTGAGAAAAATAACTAATGACCAAGAAATAGCTCCACTTATAACAGGTAAATACAAATGGAATGGAGAATAACACAATGATGAATTGATGACCCTTAAACCAAATAGGCGAGGCAACTGAGGTAAAAATAACTAATAACCAAAGAAAAACTCTACTCAGTACAAGAAAATGCAAATGCAAAATATTATGAAACTATAATTATAAAGAGATCAGAATAAAAATATACTTAATAGGTACTAAATTATATGTCACACTCTATTGAGTAAATCAATGAATGCAAAGATTATGGAAACGGAGGAAACGCAATCCTAATACCTACTTACTACAGTCTAGAGCATTTGTATGTAAAAACATTTACTCCCAACTAGAAATCAACAGGCAAGTGAATTCGTAATGATGACAAGTGATTCGTTATTGTGTCCCCTAAATGTTCAAGTGGAAGTCAACCCATGAGCCAGCAAGATATTAATTGCGACCATTCCAGCCTTTTTTTATGAAACGATAATTTCCAACATGTTTACGAATGATTACACACTCATCGCGTCACGCGTTAATAGCTGGCAATGAAGGAAAAAATAATTAATCTTTCTATATTAACAAAATTATGTTATTCTGCAAGGATGTTATATTACAAAATAATATTTTTTGTCTATTTTTAGTCACCATGTGAAGCACGATCTGTGAAATTAAGAAAGTCAAAAGAATTAATAATTAATAAATGTATAATTAATCATTATTAGTTATTGAAAAAACAGCTTATTTGGAAATCTTATTTTGCAAACACGTCTATATGTATACGTATTACTAACTACACGAGAGTAACACAATTTGAATAATTTCGACAGAGAGGCTGGTAGACTCGGTCCCTGATCTAGATATGTGAGTTTTGTGGGCTTCTTAAAATAAAAAAAATATTACCTACGTCTTTCCTAGTTGGAAGTTTTTTATCAGAGGTCATCAGGGATTACAAGACGTCACATATATGGTTATTATAATAAATGCAACAGTTACTGAGAATATCATTTACAACTTTTTCAGATGGATTTTAATAGTTATATTATCTTTTTTTAAAATCCCCGTTCTAAGCTGTTTTGAACTAGAAACTTGTTATATGAAATAAAAAACACACAACAATTCTTATAAATAATGCATTGATTGTGTAACAGTTGGGTATAGACCCATCATAAAAATCCGTTATTTTTAACGTTATTATTAATTTTATGACTATACGTAATTTTAAAGAAAGTCACTTTGTATGCATATTTTCTGCAAATTCAATAAAAAATATATGAGGAATAAACTGAAGGGCCAATTGGGCTGCTGGATTACTTAGGAATCTTAGGATAAAATCTGAACAGCCATTTCGTCGAAATCCACACTTCACATTCACATGAGATTGAAGGAGCCTGGTTCAACGTCGTGGCATAAATTCACAAGTCTCCAGAAGGTCGAACTTAAGACCCCATTTAGTTCTGTGTACGCTTCAGTGGCGTAACTACCATAAGACAAGTATGCGCAATGCGTTGGGGCCCACCAGGCTTGGGGGCCCACTCGTCCAGTGCCTAATATGGAAGGTTTCTGTCGACTGAACCTAGGAACACTAGACTTTTGCGATCAGACCGCAGGGAGCTCCGAGCGCCATGCAAAAGTAGGGGCACGTATTACAATAAGTAATATTTCACCTTTCGTATGGCCCTCCGCTCGCTACCGCTCGCTACGGGGGCACAAGAAAAGGAAACTAACCAGGGGCTAACCCAAACGTAACCCAAGACATACCTAAATTCAAGAAAAAAACTGTTTGCTAACCAAAACTCGTGCGACGCCTCCCTCTCTCTCTTACGACTCCAACGCCATCTAGTGTATGTGGTGTTGACTCGAGCGATTGTATTCGCGTTATGTCTTCGTGATGCAATCAGTATTCAGCATAAGCCGTGGTTGTCTAGAGGTTTAGATGGTTGGGTCTCGGTTCTGTGGATATCGGCGGCGGCTCGGGTTCGAACCCCGTTGCTTTTTTTTATTTTTTTTACGGTTAAGTTTCTAAACAGTTTTTTTCTTGATTTTGGGTATGTCATGGGTTAGTTTTGGTTAGCAAACAGTTTTTTTCTTGAATTTAGGTATGCCTTGGGTTACGTTTGGGTTAGCCCCTGGTTAGTTTCCTTTTCTTGAGCCCCCGTAGCGAGCGGTAGCGAGCGGAGGGCCATACGAAAGGTGAAATATTACTTATTGTAATACGTGCCCCTACTTTTGCATGACGCTCGGAGCTCCCTGCGGTCTGATCGCTAAAGTCTAGTACCTAGGAACACCTTTCTGTCAAGCATTATTTTTTATTAAGTTCTGCATAATTTAATACCTAATGAAAAGTCTGGCAACATCAGCGTCGCGACACTCGTCAGTCGCCGATCACGATTAATCCTGATTTGATTCGCAGTAAGCGCCATCGTCTTTTGGTTTGACATCCCGAGAGTTTTGTTGGTATATTTTAACCTGTTGCCAAGAGCATTACCTTACCATTATCTTATAGTTTTAGTATTTGATACACTATTTTTTCCTTCCTAAAAGCGCCCGCTAATCGCGGAAATTAGCTTATCTTGGTAACATCTGAATTTTTGCTATTAAATTGATACAAGGATTGTGTTGAATATTAATTAATGCCCAAAAACTATAAGAGATACGAGAAATATTCTTGTTTGAAACTTTTAAACTAACCAAAAATTTGGAGAGGCAAAATTAATTGCTATTATAATCACACAATACGTTTTAAGTAGGGTACATTATCCTTGAGAAACCAATGATGTGAAATATTTCATGGCTAGTGAATTCAAAACCTTCTTATTCAAATGTTTTCAATTTTGTAAATGACATTTTTATATTTTTTTACCGCTTTCCCAACATGTAGAAAGTACATTTTTCGCGGAAATATAAAAAATTTAAAAGATTTTTTCTTGTAACTCAGTCCATGGACTTACTGTGTGCTATATATTTTTTCTTCAAACGTCAGTAAATCCGTCATTACTCGACTGTGTAGGCGGCCGTGAAGTTTCGTTTTTCCTCCGCCGGAGCTTTACTTTTCACTTTTCCGCCGGCGGAGG
>MU182863.1:430410-475804 GCA_016904865.1 Pissodes strobi
GCTTGCTCTCTATTACCAGCCTCACTCCGTTCGGCTGTTAAACACGAGCGCGCCATGAAAAGTATCACTTTTCCTCCATATAAAATAATATACTATTTTCTGAAATTGTGACAGAAAATAGTTATTTATGATAAGCACGTAATCGCCAAATGAAAATCATAAAGAGCACGAGTGTGCAAGTCGAAATAAACTTTGTAGTAATTGTAAATATATGAGTAATATTCCAGAGTAAGCAATGTAAATTTTAACCATATCTTTGATTGGAACTGCACTTCTTACCGACGTCAATTGGAAAATGTGGAATTTAAAATCAAGTACGAATAACAACCACAACATTCGGCTTACGAACGCGAAACGGCTATATCGTTTTTCGGAGGCTGTGTGAATTCTTCCTGCTAATTTTTTGGTGTGAGCGTTAGCAAGGTGAGTTGAGCTTAATTGATCCCTAAAGCTTATAGCTGCGTTAGATAATAGTTTATGCTTTTTTGCTTTTGCTAAAATTTGTTCAATTTGTGGATGCTTATTTCATTCCATTATTGCTGGTAGTTAATTTAACATGGGCGACACAGGGGGGGGCGGCCCCCCCTTGCTCGAGTTAAATAGTTTAGAGGAATCTGTTGTCATTGCCAATGAAGATGTTAGTCAAGGTCAAGATACCTTTAATGTTTATAAAAATAACTCTGTAAAAGAACCGGTTTTTTATTCAGACAATGATGAAGGCCCATTTTTTGTTTATTTGGAATCTACGGAAAAAGTCGGTTATAATATAGGTAGATTCAACAGTATTAAAATTGCTAGAGACATCTTTAATTTAAATTTAACGGATGTTAAAAAAATAAAGAACAAAGGTCTAAATAGAATTTCTGTGGAATTTATCAATTATCAAGCTGCAAATAATTTTGTAAAAAATAAAACTCTGATTAATAAAGGATATAAAATTTATATACCCTATAATTTTGTAACGTGTAAAGGGTTGGTCAGGCAAATTGATTTGGAATTAGGAGATGCTGAATTGATGGAGTGTTGTAAGTCAAATAGCTTAGTAGAAATTCTCGAAGTTAAAAGAATGAATCGTAGAGTAGTAAAAGAAGATAAGGTTGTTTATGAACCCACCAGTACAGTGCTCTTCACTTTTAAGGGTGTTAAGATTCCTAGTTCTATCAATTTTTATAGATTAGAAAGACCAGTTGGTATATACATACCGCCAGTAACGCAGTGTTTTAAATGCTTAAGATACGGCCATACACGTACCAATTGTAAGGGTAAAGAGAAGTGTTTCACCTGCGGCAAAGAAAAAGGACAGGATGAAAGCATCCATGTCACTTGTAAAGTTCAATGTTTTTACTGTAAAAATGCTCACAAATCAACGGATAAAAGTTGCCCAGAGTACACTAGGCAAAAAAATATTAAAGAGCTGATGGCTTTTGAAAATATTACATTCTTTGATGCTAGTGAAAAAGTTAAAAAAACTTATATTGCGCATGATGAATTTGTATATCGCCCTACCGAGTTTCCAAATATGAAAAATTTAAACAGATATCAGAAAAAACAAGATGATCAAGAAAATTATATTCAAACTTCACAAAGACGTTCGCAACATGCAAAAACCGACCCAATTAAAAGATCATACCAACAAGTGGTATCTGAAAATAGTACAAAAAAAAGAATTATTCATAAAGGTTATGATAGAAAGATGCATAATGAAAATTTAATATTCCCAAATTCAAGGCCTCAAAGACAAGAAAATGGCTCATCAAATTTAATATCGTATTCGCAAAATACACAAAATAACAATAGAGTTTTGCCTTCTACAAGTGCAGTTCACAGTTTTAATTCACAAGAATCTTCCCCTTGTTATCCAGATGAGATTAGTGGCATTATTAATGCTTTTTTAAATTCATCAGAGAGCAATAAAAGAATAATTAAAAAGGTAATATTTAATAAAAATTCAGATATGGACATTGACATGGACCCCGGCTCACAATCTGATTTAGATGATTAAAATTAAATAGGTACATTCACATTCATAGCAGGAAAAAATAGGTTGGAAATTATATATTGGAATTTGAGAAGCATAAATTCTAATAGGGGTAATTTAATCAATTTATTATTTAATAAAAACGCTGATATTTTTTTGATAGGCGAGTCATGGCTTAAAGCCAATGACAATTTTACATTAAATTCTTATAATATAGTAAGACAGGACAGACAGGACGGTTACGGTGGAGTGGTTACCTGTATAAGAAAAAATATTATCTTTAAAAGGATTAAATCTTTCTCGTCAGATCAAATACAATATATAATAATTGAAATAGGTAACTTGCAAGTGGTTAATTTTTATTGTAACTCACATAATAATTTAAATTGTAATATTCTAAATGAACTTGTCTCTTTTAATCCAAAAAATATCTTAATCATGGGAGATTTTAACTCTCATCATCCATTGTGGGATAAGGCTACTCCTAATAAAGGAGGTAGAATTATTAATGATTTTATTTTTGACAATGGGTTTGTAATTATGAATGATGGCTCGCCAACACTTTTTCAACCAAATTTAGCGGTACCAAGTGCGGTAGACTTAACTATGGTAAGTGGGAACTTAGCTATTCAAGCTACTTGGAAGACTATTAAGGATTGTGGTAATAGTGACCACTTTCCCATATTGTTTACAGTAAATGATAATGGTAATTGTGACCTGCATACTAATTTTAATAGTCCTTATAATATTAGAAATTTTAAAAAGGCAGATTGGGGAGCCTATCATGATAAAATCTTGGTAATTTTGACTGAGATAAATTACAATATAAGTTATGACCAATTAATGGAGATTATTTCTTCAGTAACAGAACAAGTAATCCCAAATAAACAGGTGGGGACCTATATGAAAAGGGGTAATCCCTGGTGGGATGAGGATTGTACTTTGTGGATTAGAGAAAGAAAGAATATTATAGCCAATTTCAATAATGACCCATCTATAGATAATTATATAGTGGCCAAAAAAATTATTGCAAAAACTAAGAGAAATTTAAAGGACAAAAAAAAAGAAAAGTTTAAAGAGTTTTGTGAGACGTTGAACAGAAACTCCAGCATTACATATGTTTGGAATAAGATTAAAAAATTTAACTACACTTATAAACAAGGTAGATTTAATCATACAATATCAGATACTTTTAAGCAAACTATTTTAAACAACATGGGTGTAATAAACATAGACCCCAATTTTCTTCTAGTTTCAGACAATGTAGAGGACAATATTAAACATTTTTCCATAAATGAATTTAATATGGCTTTAAATAAAAAGAAATCATCTGCACCAGGCATGGATGATATGTCCTACCAAATGTTTCAATTTTTACCCTTCAAAGCAAAGCAAGTTTTAGTAAATATTTATAATAAAATTTTAATGGGAGATAATCTACCTCCATCCTGGAAAAATTTCAATGTTATCAGCTTTCTAAAGCCAAATAGGGACCCATCAATTGCAGAAAACTATAGACCCATTATATTGTCTTCATGTGGTGCAAAAATTTTAGAGATAATGCTCAAAAATCGACTAGATTGGCAACTGGAACATGAGTTAAAATTTTCGAATAAACAGACAGGTTTCCGTAAAGGAAAGGGTATATATATGATAATATTGCATTTATAACCTCCTTTATCAATGATGCATTCCAATCTTCTGAATCAGTCATTTCAGTCTTTTTAGATATTAAGGCTGCATATGATAATGTTGATATCTATAAACTATATAACAAACTGATAAACTTAAATGTAAATTTTCGTATATGTAATCTAATTTTCAAGCTTCTAATAGACAGACAATTGTATTGTAGAGGCAATGATGGGTCTTTTTTGGGTCCAGTGCGGACTACAATGGGTGTGCCTCAGGGATCCCCCCTAAGTACTATTTTATTTAATGTTTATATAAGAGATATATTCGACTTGAATTTGGGCGATGCATCTATCATAGGATATGCTGATGATTTGGCACTAATAATAAGGGGTAAAAATGTTGTCACTATGGTCAATAAAATAAATAATGCACTTGAACACATTAATTTATTTTTACAAGAACATAACCTGTCACTTTCTGTCAATAAATGTGAAGCAATGTGGTTCACTAGAGGGAGAAGAAATGTTGCCCCTCCTCGTATTATGATGAATAATTCGATCATCCCCTTCAAACAAACGGTTAAGTACTTGGGCATGACTTTGCAAGAAAATTTAAAATGGGGAAATCATATAATAAATATATCAAATAAAGCAAAAAAATCTCTAAATGTATTGAGAGCGCTGTGTAGAGTATGGTGGGGTGCAGATCCCAATACTCTTTTGATTGCATTTTTTGCATTGGTACAATCCCACCTAGATTTTGGATCGGTATTTTGTAAACCATGTGCCAAGAACGTTTTGAACAAACTGGATGTAGTGTTCTATGAGGGTTTACGCACATGTTTGGGATGTATGCGATCCACTCCCAGAGCTGCTCTTTTGGCTGAAGCTTCCCTGGTGGACTTGGAACATAGAAGAAAGCTTCTAGCTCTGAAATTAATCACTAAGTTTCTTTTAATTACAAACCACCCTATTATTCACCTTATTAATAATATTCGAATGAAAATAATTCATAGACCTGAATTTTGGAATGATGATAAAACACCTTATTTAGTGTCGGCTTTGCAACAGTATAGACCATTTATTAAGCTGCTGTATAGGGGATCAACATTTGCTTGTTATGAGGTCGACTTGGATATTCTTAGTGCGCCGTTAAAGAGGATCAATTGCAACTTAAATAAGGGGGATATTACAACTAAAAGTAAATTCTTAGCTGAAACCAATCATTTAAAGGATCAGTATACATTTATTTTTTCTGATGCATCAAGGAGAGGTAATAGGGTGGGTTTTGGCATATCCATCCCATCTTTGGATTATAAATTCTCAGCACGACTTCCTGATAACATTAATATTTACAAAGCAGAAATAATTGCTATTCACGATGCAATAAAAACGGCAATCAACCAGAAAATCAAAAGTGTGATAATCTTTTCAGATTCAAGGGGAGCAATTACAAAATTGAGCAGTTCTTTCTTTGAGGCAAACTCTGAATATTGGGTTCTGATGACCAAAAGGTTAATCATGACCTCTAATAGAAATGGATATGACATTCGTTTGGCCTGGATTCCAGGCCATTCAGACATATTAGGAAATACGGAGGCAGATACTCTGGCAAAAATTGGAACAAACTTAAATATTCCTAGAAAAATGCTGTATGATATACAGGATATTCTTAACTTATTAAAACAAGAAATTTTAAATGTATTTAGAGATAAGTGGAAAATATTGACCACTACCAAACATAGTAGATATGCTAGAGTACAGCCTTCATTTCCTATCAAAAAATGGTTTGGTAACTTAAAGTATAAAGATAGGAGACATATAACTACAATTATTCGAATGCGTACAGGTCATTGCTTGACTAACTCACACCTTTACCAAATTAACATGAAAGATAGTCCTTTATGTGATTGTGGCATTATGGACGACTTGGAACATATATTTTTCGAGTGTCCCATAAACATGATTCCTGGTCTAGATATGTATAGTTTTTTCGTAGTAAAAAAGAAAACATCTCCATTGACAATGTATGACATTTTATCTCGTCCAGATAATGAAACAATAGAGGTAATCATGCGATTCATAAGTATTAACAAAATTAAAATATGAAGCTCAGCTTTCCTATTACCTTGACCTTTCCAAATAATCCAGCTTGTTGTAGTTCATTTGTGTGGACCATTCTCCTTTTGTTGTGTTACTAATCTTCTCCTCCGCTATTAGTCATAGATCAGAAAAGTCGAACTTACCAATAGCTACAGTCAAAAGCTAGCAGAAACAAGAAAAGTTGTAGAATAGTGAAATTTCAGAGGTTCCTGCATGGTCCAGAACCAGACAAAGTGGGACCTCTAACAAATTGGGCTGGCAATTGCCTTGCAGCAGAGCCATAAATGAGACAAGACAAGACAAGACAACCACAACATTTACAGGGAATGTGGTTAGCCACATATACAGCGCCTATGAAACTCATATTACAGATGGTTTCAGGATAAGGACCTCTCAATTAAGATTATACTTACTAGGTAGCATATGCTCAAAGTTGTCATACAGGAGGAGTTATAATATATGTAAAAAATCATGTTTCCTATACAGCGGTAAAGAATGTTGTCTCTTAAGGAAATTTTGGTTTTTTATGTTTGCAGGTAAAGCTCAGATCAAAAAATATGTTCATTGAAGCCCTTTAGAGATCCCCCATCGGTAATGCGGACCTCTTTTCCCAATCTTGAGGAAGTGTGTCCTTTTGGGATATTTTAAGAGACGGTAGGTTGATAAATATTGCATCAGATGCCGGTTTGTTCAGGATTGTACTAGAGTTACAAACACATTGGCCGCTGTAATAAATTTAATTTTTACAAATAATTATTCCCATATACAAGTACCAGGTGGTTTCTCCCAAATTTCGGACCACCTTATTTTGAGCTGTTTATTGGCCATGCAAAGTGCGTCCAAGAAAAATTAAAGTGTATACAAACGCAAATTTAGTACGAAAAAAATTAAAACTATTGTGGCTAAACCCTACAGTTTGAACTGGAACTACACTTCATCGGGTGTGAATGTGTTTTATGAGACTTTTATTGCCAATACTTACTACATGAATTGTTAACGGGGCCAATACTTCTGAAAAAAGCCCAAGAAGAAAAATGCAGTCATATGATAATATAGAATATGAGGAAGATAATGGCTGTATTCAGAAAATTTTTAACAATTTTTATTCGAAAACCCATACATGGGCACCAAAATTTGAGGAACTTCAACAAGAAATACGAGACCATCAAGCCATAATGAAAAATCGAACAACAATCAGCAACTTAAATCTACTAAGTGAAGCATAAAAACAAATCAACTGCTGATCACATGTGTAATCCATGTGTACATGGATACCCTTTGCTTCACCTGAATTATATAACGCTTAACGCTTACAACTGAAAAAATATCAAAGACAATAGGTAAAACCAGCGTTATAGAGTTCAGCCCAAATGTGACTAAATCAGCCAAATATCGACCCATTAATCTGTTATCGGCAAGATTATGGAAAGTGTAGTGTGTACTCAATTTCAAAATGTTTTGGAGGTGAATGGATTGCTATTAAGGGTCAATCGGAGCTTAGGGAGAAGCAGTAATGCGAATCGGCACTACAATATGTTTGCTCTAAATGGCATTGCACGTTATGCCAAGTGTTGATCTTCAGCGTGCATTTGAGTCTATAGCCAGGAGAAGACTTTGGTGCTCTTAGCTATTTTGCTGACTATCTCGAGAAACGATTATGTGACTAGGATAAATAATGTGTCTTCATAAATGATAGTTAGTCACATTAGGTCACCCCAAGGTAGTGTGTTGGGGCCTCTTTTGCTGGTGCTGTACGTTGCATATGTATAAATTGAAATTAAATGTTGAAAAAAAAACAATATACTATATGGCTTTCGATACTAAACAGAATTGTGACAAATTTTTGGGAAATTGTTATAGCATTAGAATAGATAATAATATAATTGAAAATACATCTGAGATTAAATGTGTAGGGGTAGTTTTGGATTGTCAACTTGATTTCTCGTTGCATGTGGAGTATTAGCCTTAGTCTTCTTGTATATAATACAATTTTATATCCTCATTGCAATTATTGTAACTCACTGTTAATATCATGTAAAAAGACTAATATTCATAGTTATTACAGAATAAAGTGATCAGAATGATATTATTATGTACAGGTTACGCACCAATTAATTTTAATGTTAAGGTCATTGGATGGCTTTCAATACAATAAAACATTAAGACCGTCAATAGTTTGTTTGTTTTTAAAATAAAAAAAAAATATTGCCTGAGTATCAGCAGGAATATCTTATTAGGTCCGAGAAAGTTAGTCGTGTAATGTAAGATCACGACATTTATCAAAACGGCCCAAGGGTCTTTTTCACTATCACTTAAGTCTTTTCAATGCATAACCCCTAGAATCAAGAGTGTGACCTAGGTTAATATGTTTATAAAGCTGTATTTAGAAAGAGGTTAATAATCATAAAAATATACTTTAAATGCATGTAGTTAAAGCTGTCTTTCAAAATAAAGCGCTCCCTAGTTCAAGTTTACTGTTAAAACAAATTAATAATTTTCTAACTTTAAGAAGGCCAATAATAACAAATATTTTATTTGAAGACAATCGGTATTATACTAATCAAAGTCTAATCGTTATCAGATTCAAACGAGTCTAACTCCACGTCATAACGGCATACACGATGGAGAAACAATCTGAATACAGATGGTGTTTGTCGATACACTCTGAAGGTAAGTAAATAAACCATGAATCATATCGATAACCATCAAACAAAATGATGTGATAGTTGTATAATATGTATATGGACCAACTGACTGGTAAATAGAATGTGTTTCTAAATTAATAATATATGCAGATTTCCTTGTTTAACATAAAAAATAGCAAACAACAGATGCTTTTGATTAATCTTGTTTAATTTGAATTTTTTAAATGGTGGAAGTACTAGGTCAGAAAATGGTTCAAAGATATGTATTGATCGCTATAGATATTGCTATCAATCCATCAAGCTGTATTATTTTTGTAACTGATTACCTACATAATATGAGAATGCCTATAGGAAACGGAAATTATTTGGATCTTTTAGTAGTACAAGTACCAGATAACTTTTTGAATGGAAATATCTCTATTAATTTGAAATTAGAAAAAAAAATTCCTAACAAAAGTTGTTTAGTTTCATCTGGTTTTACACATGCTTTGGTTTTAATATATACATGGTGTTTCAAAAGAGGAAAGCACTTGCCAACTCTGTTCTTTTTTAATGTAATATACTATATTTTTTAGGGTTTTGTTTTTTTTTATTAAACTCTGCATATTTTTGTGTGATATATCATATATCAAAACTTAAGGTTTTCGAAATATTAAAGGTTTTGAAATTCCGCAAAACTATGATTTTTCGATATAATTGCTTACCTAATTAGATACCTGGTGATGCTCCATCTTTATTTTCTGCTAACTTTTAGAAAATGAGCTATTCGGTTGTTGAAAGGTTGAAAATGGTTAAGCTTTATTTGAAGAATGATAATAAAGCTTCAATAATGCGAGTACAGTATGGGGAAAATGTTCAGAATGGTCAGAGAATACCATCTGAGACGTTAGTTATGGAGGAGTTCAGAGAACTTTAAATAAATACGGATACCACAATTTTATAATCAGGCCAGTTCAAGGAACAAAAAAGAAGAAGATATGAACTTCTACAAATTATAAGAGAAAGTTTTAATCAAGATCCAAATTATTTCAATAACATTTTTGTGGATCGATGAGGTACTTATAATAGGAAAACAGTCATATTTGGCCAGATAAAGATCCGCAAGCTGTTGAGCCCATTGGATTTCCAGGACGTTCCTCAATATAAGTTTGGGATAGATTGGGTTGGGCATAAAGTCCTAGGTCCGATATTTATCCATGGCATTTTAAATGGGTTCATATATCGGGAACCGTGAATATCGGGAATATATTCATTCAATAATATTTATATTTATTATGCAGATTGTGTCGCAAAAAGAAGTACATTTATTTCCCATATGTTTTGCCACGTACCTACGTTATTTTAATAGATTGAAAACTTTAAATACAAAAGTTGTAAGGTTTTTACAAATGCACTTCTTTGCATTTTGAACACGATGTTTCAGTTAGCAAGGATTTCTAACCAATGCAACCATTACCTCTCAAGTGAAAAATGTATCTTTCCCTATTAGAGGTTAGAAATTGATTTGAATAGCAGTGTAACTGATACTGATACATGCTTAAATACAAAAATCAAAAAAATGAACTTTCCGCTAAACTGAAAAATCATGTTACGTTTATATGTAATAAAACTATAATTGTGAACTCGACTATCGGAGAGCTCTATCTTAACTGCTGAACAATTCACTCAAGCCACCCAAGCGAATGTTTAGATTAACTTTGGAATCAAATATTTTGCCAACCAATAAAAGTATAAATGAGCAGCTTGCAGAATTTAAAAGAGAATCTAATTGCTTGATTAATCAATAAGAGTATTATATTAAAAAAAAGAAACATATTTAAATGGTATTTTTAGTCTCATAAACAAGATACTAATTGCACAAATTTTTGATATCCCTTTTTTTGTTTAAGTATCTTGTATGGGAATATTATGGTAGGTGATTATAATACCCTAGATCTACCTATTTTGGAACGAGGACATTATCATTTCTTTCATTCATGATTTGCTGAATCTTTTGAATTTAGTTTTTGCCCAGCAAAAATGCTTCCTTTTGAACATGAAAGTGCTAGTTTATTTTCTGTCTCAATTTTTTTAGAGAAACATCACCCTTAAAAATAATTACATTTGCCAACTGATATGTTTTTTTTTTTAATTTCATCACTATCCTACTGGATTTATTTATCTGCAGGATTTCAAAAATAGATAATTTAGCACTATTTACCGATTGGCTAACTAAATATACAAACGGAATACGTCATATTAATTAATATTATTTAAAATTTCTTCTTTGCGAATTGTTCCAATGATTACCTATAACAAGAAAAATTTTTTAATTGTTTCCATAATAAATAAATTAAATCTGTTTACCTTAGAATAAGTTTTTTAATTGACAAAAAATACAAAGTTTAAATAAAATTAGTTTGTTGAATTCACTAAGTTTTTTTTTTATCGTTTTTTTTTTTAATAAAAACTAACACCCTATATGTTGAAACCAAGCATTCTCGCTTGCTGGTAAAGAACGCGCTTAAACCTAGGATGTTATAATCACTTATTAAAATCTGCTCTTACAAAACACAGTAACGTCTACTAGCACTAAAAACCTCAAATTTGCGGGATTTTAGAGAAAAAAATCGAAATTTCATGATCATAGAGGGATACCAAAAAATTTGAAAATGTTTTATTTTCTTTATAAAAAAGACAAAAAAATATCATTTAAAATAATTATACTTTTTATGAAAACTCGGTTCTTACAATTGATTTCAAACCAAAATAATCCGATCAAAGACGGATGTTCAAAATTAAGTTCTCTTTTAATTTTCGTAAGCCAAACACTATATCTTTAATTGATCGCAAAATATTTAATTCCCAAGCTATTTAATTGTCCAGCAGTTTATTATAGGAATTATCACTATAATTTTCAGTAAAATCACCGCCGTAATTTTGTGACAATTACATTGCTCTTATGGCATTATTATGCATACCTGATCAAATAGGTATTCGCAGTGAAATTCGCTGTTACCTTTCCTTTAACCCTATTTACTAATTTACTCTAAGGAACATAATCAATATAATTAGTTCATAATAATATTAAATACACCTACCGTTTCTGTGGATGTATACTGCGAATCATCCATAATGAGATCTATATGAATCATCACGTTAAGTAATTTTTTTTTCTCAGATCTTTTCTTTTTCAAATTTCCCTTGTATCGATTAGTTTATTCTTCAAATATTTCCTTTTTCTAAACTGAGGAAAACACAAGAAAACTCGTCTATAAATCTAAAAACGGAACTTGGTGTACGGCGCGAAATACTTCAAGGACAGAAAACGAGTTGTGACAAAATGTGTGTCAGCGACATAAACCAAGAACGGCCGTGAAACGGTGTCAATGAAAACAAGACGCGATCTTGAACTTCATTGAATATCGAAGAGATTCTTCATGAGAAAAGAAGAAAGGCCCCTGCTATACCATCGAGAAGAAATGGGGGAAATTAGAAGTATGTAGGTGAGTGGAAGCAAGTACCATTAGTTTTGAAGTCGGAAGTGAGAGTTTACACGTTTTGCAGGACTACGAGGGTCGATTAAAATATAGCCAATAATTATAGTATTGACTGCTACCTTTGCATAAAAGGGAAATTAACCGCAGATGATTGAAAACCACACTTATTGGACCTGATCTAGGTAGCTGTAGGTAGAGTATTTTCCACGATTTTATAGATGGAAATACCGTAAATATGATTATCGCCATGTAATTTTTTTCAGTTACTCAGTTATTCATTGTCCCATTTCAAAACCGACAATAATTAAAACACACTCCCTCTAAATCGAAGCCATAATATTGACTCACAGGGTTGAGACTGTTAAAGGCCGTGAATCGGTGCCAATGAAAAGAGGAAACAGCCTAGGACATTTTAATAAATTTTTTTTAATCAGGTACTACATGCATCGCTAGCTATGGGACTACTCAGTACTCAGTCCATTAATATGAAGTTAGGTTAGGTTATATCATACCATATGTTTTGTAAATTTTGCTCCCAAGTTTTCATATCTTTTTGGCGTCAATAAATGTGTAAAAAAGTGTGGATGCGTTGCCTTTTGACACCCTTTACGGTATTCATTCGTAGTTATTATTAAAACTTACAAACTAAAGACTTTTTTTGAGTTTTGCAAAAGTGAGGTTAGAACATTAAAAAACAATCATGAGTAAATGTGAAACTTGTGATGTGCTAATCCCGGATGGCTCAAAAGTGGCATGTTGTGATAGTTGCCACATTGTATTACATCCTGTGGAGGCCTGTACAGGATTAAATGCATCAGAATTGCGAGCAGTTGTGATACAGAAACGCACATTGATGTTTTTATGCAGTTCCTGCAGAGAAGCTTTTAAAACTGCACCTGCCCTTTTGAGACAAATAAAGGAGATCAGGAAGGAGATTGACGGTATTAAGAGAGAGTTGGAAGTTGTAAAGAA
This sequence comes from Pissodes strobi, assembly GCA_016904865.1. Lineage (NCBI taxonomy): Eukaryota > Metazoa > Arthropoda > Insecta > Coleoptera > Curculionidae > Pissodes > Pissodes strobi. Next base: position 443,222 of record MU182863.1, read on the forward strand.
ACAAAAATGTTCACATAGTGATCGGGGGCTTGATGCCGAAAGGATTCTTACTGAAATCCAGGAAAGGGCAGATAAATCCAAAAACTTCATTATTTTTAATGCAAGGGAGTCAGGAAGCAATGATTTAGCAGAAAGAATTGAAGACGATAAAAAGGTGGTCCAAGAGGTCTGCAGATTAATGAATGTAGAGCAGAATGCCAACGGAGTAGCAGGGTGAACAAACTTCATTGCAACGAGAACAATTCAAGAAAGCACTAAGAATGCGAGTGGAAATGGTAGTTATGTTATTCGCTACATGAATGGATGTTCGAGGGTTATGAGAAAGTAGGACCCCCTGACTAGGAATAATAGAAAAAACTAAACGAAACCCCATTGCAAATGTATTACCACAGATTATCACAATGTTGGTGGGTTACGTACTAAGTTAATGGAATTGAATAGTTCACTATGTTGCACAAATTATGACATTATTGTTTTGGCCGAGAGCTGGCTGCATGAAGGTATTTTTTCTGAAGAACTGTGTTCTGGTTATTACAGTGTATTTCGTGCAGACATAAATGATGAAGTAACAACCAAAAACCGTGGTGGTGGTGTGCTGATGATGGTTAGAGACTCTATTCAAGCTTCAATTATCAGAAAAACAGAGGATGGCTTTGAGCAGATCTTTGTCTTGTGTAAGTGTTTTGGAGTTGAATTTATAGTGGGGGCCGTTTATGTCCCACCTGGGTCACCAGAGGAATACTATATCGATCACTGCTTGACTGTTGATGAGATTTGTGCGATACACCCAGGCACAAAATGTTATATATTAGGTGACTTCAACTTACCGGAGGCACATTGGTCGAATGCTGAAAATGGAGTGGAAGTGGCGTGCTCCTCAGGCTCCCCTGCTTTACATTTGGCACAAACTTATAGATACTACAACATGTACCAAAGGATTGATGTTCCGAAGAGTAGAAATGTCTTTCTAGATTCATTATCTACAAATGACAATTTGGTTAATTGTGCAATTTCATCTGATCCACTCTTTAGTGACTCTATCCATCATAAATCATATTCATGTAGCTTTAATTTGAAAATGTTGAGTCTGATTTTCTTAAAGTTGAGGATTTTTATTTTGATTTTAAGAATGGTAATTATCAAGGCTTGAACGAATATTTATTTTCAATCAATTGGGACTTAGTTTTTAGTAATGGCAATATGGAGGCTGTTTTAACAGAATTTTATGGAATTTTGAATTTTGGAATTCAGTGTTTTGTACCATATAAAAAATTCAAGACGTCTTCCTTTCCTTCATATTTTTCCGGTGAGTTAAGAGAGCTGATTTTGCTCAAAGAGACTAAACATAAAAAATTTCAAATTACTGGTAATGTTAGAGATTACTTCGAATTTAGCGAACTCAGAGCTAGGTGTTAGAGGTTAAGTAAAGAATGTTACAAAAACTTTGTGACTTCTATAAATGCAGATCTCACCAATAATCCGAAAAATTTCTGGAAATTTGTTAATGAAAAACGTACATCGAATAGTATTCCAAACAGTGTGGTTCTAAATACGTCTGTAGTTACAAATAGCCAAGAGATTGTGGACTTATTTGCTGATCATTTCTCGACGGTCTATGCGGGTGGAAACCCAACACCACTAGATAAGGTTCACAGTCAACTATATGTAGATTGACCTATCATAAGTGTTTCTGAGGTGTTTGATAAATTAGGATCTCTACCAAATAAGTTGATGATAGGACCGGATGGGGTACCAAATATAGTTTTAAAACAATGCAGATATTCCCTATCTCATGATCTATGTAAGCTTTTCAACTTGTCCTTAGATTCATCAATTTTTCCAGAGTTTTGGAAAGAAAGCTATATTTCACCAATTTATAAGTCAGGACGAAGGGACGATATCAAAAATTACCGTAGTGTTTCTATACAGTCTTCTATACCAAAGGTTTTTGATAGTTTGATGTATAATCATTTAAACTGGCAGTGTAAAGAAATACTCATTGATGAACAGCATGGATTTAGGGTGGGTCGTTCCACTTTGACCAATCTACTAATTTACCACGGTAGACTGACGGATGCCTTGGAGAGGGGATACCAGGTGGATGCTGTGTATACCGACTTCTTCAAGGCATTTAACAGAGTCAATCATGATTTGCTTATTGAGAAGTTGAGGAATGTTGGGTTTTCTGAGAGATTGGTGAACTGGCTGCTTAGTTTTCTGAGAGATAGAAGACTCGTGGTTAAGGTTGGTAACTTTTTATCAAAGGTTATTAGAGTCAGTTCTGGAGTGCCCCTATTGTTCAGTTTGTTCGTGAATGACCTAAAGGATCACCCAAACAACTGTGAGTTCTTGATGTTTGCTGACGATCTCAAGCTGTTTTCGATAATTCTTAGTGAGCTTGATGTTGACTTACTTCAGAGTGAACTTGAAAGTCTAGCTAACTGGTGTAAAAAAAAATTGTTAGATCTGAATGTTGATAAGTGTTTCCAGATTTCATTTGGTCGGAAAAAAAATAATCAAATCCTCCTATTCATTAGACGGTCACCAGCTGAAAATAAGCGAGGTAGCTAAGGACTTGGGTATACTGTTTGATTTGGGTTTATATTTTAATGACCATATAGACCAATTGGTTGTTAAGCTCAACAGAATGTTGGGCTTTACTCTCAGGAGTTGCCGCGATTTATCTTTGGATGCGGTGAGGTCTGTGTATTGTGGCTTGGTTAAGTCACAGCTTGAATATGGCTTTGTCATTTGGACTCCGCAATATAACATTTATAAGACCATGCTAGAAAGTGTTCAACACAAATTTTTAAGATTTTGCAATTATAAATATAATTTGGGACTGATTGCTGACCATGACTATCACGCCATTTTAAAGTATTTCAGATTTCTACTACGGAAAATAGAAGGACTATTTTTGACGTCTCTGTTATGTTCAATCTACTAAATGGAATGATTTCATGTCCTTTTTTACTTTCTCAAGTCAAATTTGCTGTGCCGCAAAGAACAAGACAAAATAATGTATTTTCTGTTGGGTTTCATAGGACTAATTATGGGAGACATTATTTTGTGGATAGACCTTTAGATTTTTTAAACAGGGAGAATAGATTGGATGTTTTTAATGGATCTTTTCAATCATTAACTTAAATTAATAGGGATGATGATTCAGACCGAGTATGATGAAAGTATTGTTAAAAGTGTTATTATAATTTTTATAGAATGTGATATTTTAGTTTTTTTAAGTTACTGGTTTGTTATAGCCTTATTATTGATTTTGTACCTTATTTTATTTTGTAATGGGGTTTTCCCGTCTATAAATAAAACAAATATGTCCTATAGTAATTCAATTAATTAAATACATTATAGGCAGGTCGAGGCAAATGTCAGAGCGACAAAAACAATTGGGGTGTAGTAATAAACAAGTGTTAGATGTCAATTGAGGAGGCTGAAAACATACTATCACACAAGTAATGCACGCTATTTTGCCTAACACAAAAAACACGTTTAGATTCTGAAAAAAAATTATTAATATCACACGCGTGTTGAAATCAACGTTTCAATATGTATCATACGCATCCGACAATTCAAAATATCAATCAGATATGCTGTCAAATTGTGTATTGAAAATATTTTAACACGCATTTAATACTACTTTCTAGCCAAGTTAACTGTTCTATTTTTTCATTTTCATAGGTGGACCTAGGAAAATGGTTCTTTTCTACTACGACAACCAATAGTCCGATTGACGAGGATGAAGGCAGGGTCGACCCTGTCATAACGATATCAGGTCCCGCCGTATTGGCTTTTTTGGTAAACGTGGCTTCTTGGGTTTTTGCTGCATTAAACTGGACCAAATTCTTGTCGCTCCAGGTTCGAACTTTCTCCAGACCTTAATTCATTGTTGTAATATACTCCTGTCTGCTGATAAGTTTCAAGTGCCAAGAATACTGTCATCTGCAAAACTGTAAACAGAATTATTGTTTTCGGTCAGCAGGTCATTGATATAGATGAGGAACAGGGTTGGTGACAACTCTGTTCCTTATCTCTATCAACAACTTTAGTTTGAATAAAAGTTATGCAGTTTTTGTTTTTTAATGCTTAATGAAACGGAGCATATTTTATGTTACCAGTTCTCAGCTATTACCATGGTAATAATTTTAACAATTACTAATATTTGAAGAAATATAACAGCACAAACAAAAATTAATGTGCTTGAGGAACCAGAGCTGAAACTTCATCCACACACAAGAATAGAGAATAGCCAACTGGCCTCTATCGTGTATTAAGTTATCACGGATAGAAATTCTTTTTATTTATAGAAGTCATTCTATAGGAAGGCATATCGTTTGGAAAACCATCTCTTTACTTTCTTTTCGATAAGGCCGAACCTGACTGACTAGTTCTTGACAGCAATAGTTAAATTCATTTAAGGTATTTACCTTAAATGAATGACAGTCTAACGATTTTACGTGTTTACAAAATTTTCTGTTTATTAATCTAGAAGGATGGGAAAAACAGGAGAATTGGTTGTTATCGTAGGTTGTTGTTGATTTCGGTAGTCAAAGAAGATTCCTTGGATTGAGAAGGTAGCTCCCGGAAAGTATTTCCATTTCGAGATGAAATAGGTTGAAAGCCGATTAAAACTTTCGGGAGAGGGAGGTTGTTACAGTAGAAGGTATAAACCAACGGCCATAATGGCGATTATCCTACATTTTCCTTAAGCTATCCAGGAAGGCTTTGGTGAACCCCAGTTATGGGTAAGTTATTCTAAGTTGTTTGAGAATATAAAATTTCAATTAGTTTCTGGGGGCCGAATTCGGCATTTCCATTATTTTCATGTTAAGTTGTTTTGATGGATTAATTTCCATTTTAGGGTTCTAGTTTCGGATTCCTGGTAGGGTTGTTAAGGACGTAGCATAGCATTTTGAGGATTTGGTTTCTGTTAAGAACTTGCAACTTGGGCTTACGGAAATGCTATTCTATCCCAGTTAAATTAACATAGAATACTTTATGTGGTAACATCCGGTTAAGTTATCGCCGTCTAGGTTGCAGGGTTGGGGCAGAGCGAATACGGGGGGATAAAATTCTAAATTACAATTCCTTTTATGTCACATCTTAAAATTCCAATTTAGACTCTCATGTTGACAAGAGAGTGTGTCTAGTTAAACAGTAATTTCACTACGGGGTAGCTGGGTTCTCTCAACCCAGGGAATTCATTTATAATGCTATAGGAGCTTAGGTACTTTATTTTTTTCCCTAAAGAAAAGTATTGGCCTCAATTACTGTTGTTATTTTGTTTGAATTGGAGAATCTAGAACCTGTGTGATAACTGTGTGCAGGTAGCGTAGACTACGACAGGTAATTATTTATTTATTCGATACTTGAGTTTGTACTCCATTTCTTTTATTTCCAAGTTTTTTTTACTGTGTCCGTAACAACAACGATGGGGCTTTGTTAACAAAAGTAAACTTGGTGGTGTTCAACCTCGAATTTGACTTTAACCTATATTGATTTAATTTCATATCCACGTACACCATTTGGAACGTGTTTAGTGAGGAAAAAATTAACATCCAACCAACCTGAGCTTAGCTAGCGTATAGATGTTTTTCAGGCGGTGCTGGAAGGACTGATACCAAGACTAGAGGTATTCATATTTCAAGGTATTTTATCCGACTTTAATATATTTAATTCTGAATTTTTAGTTTGATATCAATTTGTCGTCCAGCGCCATCTGCTATGTATAATATTTTATTTTAAATTAAATAACAATTTCTCGTCCAACCTTAGAGCAGAATTTAGATTGATAACAAGGTATACGACGCATAACTCTCTCTCCATATTTTTTACATGTTTTCAGTTAAATAATTAGCTGACACAAATGATAGAATATACTATACATTTTTAATGTAAATTAGCTGACACCAAGAGTAGAACATGCTATACATAAAAATCTAGCCCATAGCTTAATCTCCTGATATAGCGCGTCTAAAAAAGTTACACTTCAGTAACATGCTTATCTTGAATTTGTGAAGGTAATTCGTATCAAACACCTATCCAGATGCAAAATTTTGTTGAAAAAATTGTGGCGGAAGATACTAATTTGTTCTAATTTATTGACTTAGACAATACATAGTCATTGACTATTTCCAGGAAAAGTACGAGCAGTATAATGTCAATTGTTATGAGTTAAATTTGGAGTTTTAGAGGTTTTGCCCTGGACGGCACATTATTCACATCACATTATTAAACTGCCAGCTTTATTATTGCGCTGTTAGATTCCAGTTTCTCCCGTCACCTTCTCGGTATCATCACACAAAATCTTTAGGGATCTTCCTCTGCTTCAGTCAGGTCAGTCCCGACCTACCCGACACATAATAATTAATAGGATAAAAGACTGCATTCATTTAATAGAAGAGTTACAGATTGCAGTAAATATGTGGTATAGTTATTTCTTCGATTTAAGATTTAAAAAAAAAACATGTATTTTATATAATATAATCTTCTAGTTTGTCTTATAAGAAACTATCTATACTTATTTTGCTGAAGGAATTCCCCTTTTTAAATATGTGAGTAAATTTCAAAAATTATTCGTATATATAACATTTGAATAAAGTATGCGAAATCATGATATTTTTTTAAAATATCTTTGCAAAACTACTCTTGCAATGAACCTGTAACTATTATATTAAATAGTCGACAGAAATTTTAACTCGTTGCCTTACTACTTGTTATTGTCCAAATGACGTAGAGTAAAAGAGAAATTTTGGATTTTGGCTTAGAAAAAAAACAATTTTCTACGATATTCAAGCTATTGTCAAACGCCATATTGATAATAAATTAGTAATAATTAGATGTATATGCATCAAGGAGACCTAGTGTAAATGGTGTATATATAATTTATATAGAATATCGGGAAAACACCTAAAGTTGTTTTATACCATTTATAATTTAAACGATTCTTCGACCTGGCTTATACTTTCATTTTTGTTTAGGGTCAGACAGAATTTTAAGCACTATACTAAAAAATATCTGTGTACTAAATGCGTACTTTCAAGTTAACATTTGCGCCACAAACCATCTTTTTTAATTATATAAAATGTGACGTGGTGGTTAATTTAAAATATTTAGCCCGCCTCTACAAAGCTATATAAAATAAATAAATATATAAAAATGCCATTATTTAGATAGTTAACTACGACATAAGGGTAATTTAACAGTAAGAAAAGGCGAGCTCTAGCGTGAAGACTCACGTCATTTTCCACCCCCAAACAAGGGAGGAAAATGATTCTTCGGTGATAAGAAGAAAATAAATTTAGGCGATCCCTGATTTTAGAAAAAGTTAAAGTTAAAAGATTTTTGCCAGAAGTTCAAGATGGATATTATTTGCGTTTTTACTTTGTTATTTACTCGTTTTCTAGAAAGATCATGTATAACATGGGTTAGTCAAGAAATGGTTATATGAATGCATGCTTAAATTATACTTTTCTCCAAAAAGTTATTTAATAGTCGCTATTTTCAAAGTTCTTAACCCTTCTTGAGAGTCGTTCGCGCCATCTGTTGCCTTGTGATCAAGTAGCCAAAGATATCTGTATTATACGGGCACAAGCCCATAAATGGCGCAAGTATAAGTGGAAACTCAAATCTGCCATGCGCAAAAATCCGTGCGAGGGGAGCAGGATCTTATCGTCTCATCTCAGTGATCTCTATGTCCGCCATCTTCTCGTTCGATTTGCTTCTTTCAACCAACACAAAATATTTCTACATTGCTTTCGGAGATTAATGTCATAATGTCTCTCAGGTTAAAGGTTTGACGCTAAAAACCAGACATCTTTACCAAAGAACTGCTCAGTTAAATTAAGGTCTCCAAATGTACCCAGGTTTTTAGGCATACTGTTGCTGCTGCCATCAACGTATTTGTGTTTTCAGGTATGCTAGTTAATTTGTTACATTATTTTTAATTTTTTCTGCTATATGAGCCGGTTCCGTTACGTTATAATCAATTGTAATATATTTGGTTAGTTTTGGTTAGACGTTCAATCAAATTTCTGTTAGTTTCCATTAGTTTCAACTTATTTTAGTCTTTTGAATCGGTTTCAATACGTTTTAATTAAATTTAGTCGGTTCCGATTCGTTATTATCAATTTTAATAGATATGGTTAGTTTTGGTTAGTCGTCTAATCAACTTTCGGGTCATTTCACTTAGTATAAGCTTATTTTAGTCATTTGAACCGGTTACGATACGTAATAATCAATTTTAATAGGTTAGATTATTTTTGTTAGTCTTCGAATCAACTTTCTGTTAATTTCACTTAGTCTCAACTTATTTTAGTCATTTGAGTCGGCTCTGATATGATATAATTAATTTTAAGAGAATTAGTTAGTTTTGGTTAGTTTGGGTTAGTCGTCTAATCAACTTTCGGCTAGTTTCACTTAGTCTCAACTTATTTTACCTGTTTCAGCCGGTTCCGATACGTTATAATCAATTTTCATAGATTTGGTTAGTTCTGGTTAATCGTCCAATCAACTTTCGGTTAGTCTCCCTTAGTCATTTAAACAGGTTCCGATACCTTATAATCAATATTAATGGATTTGGTTAGTTTTGGTTAGTCGTTCAATTACCTTTCGGTTAGTTTTATTTAGTCTCAAATTATTTTAGTATTTGAGTCGGTTCCGATACGTTATAATAAATTTTAATAGATTTGGTTAGTTTTGGTTAGTCGTTAAATAACTTTCGGTTAGTTTCACTTAGTCTGAAATTATTCTAGTCATTTGAGTCGGTTCCGATACGGTATAATCAAATTTAAGATATTTGGTTAGTTTGGGTTAGTCGTCTAATCAACTTTCGGTTCATTTCACTTGGCATCAACTTATTTTAGTCATTTGTACCGATTACGATACGTTATAATCAATTTTAATGGATTAGGTTATTTTTGGTTAGTCGTCGAATCAACTTTTGGATAATTTCACTTGGTCTTAACTTATTTTAGTCATTTGAGTCGGTTCCGATACGTTATAATTAATTTTAAAAGGTTTGGTTAGTTTTGGTTAGTCGTCTACTCATCTTTCGGTCAGTTTCACTTAATCTCAATTTGTTTTACTTATTTCAGCCAGTTCCGATACGTTATAATCAATTACCATAAATTTGGTTAGTCTTGTTTAGTCGTCCAATCAACTTTCGGTTAGTTTGACTTAGTCTCAACTTATGTTAGTCATTTGAACCGGTTCCTATACGTTATAATCAATTTTAATAGATTTGGCTAGTTTTGGTTAGTCGCGAAAATTCGGTTCGTTTGGGTTAGTTTTAACATAATTTAATTTGTGTAATCTATTCCGATATATTATAGGCCGTTTTGATGCTTTTGGTTAGTTTTCGCTAGTCATTCAAACAACTTTTGTTTAGTTTTAGTTAGTTTTAATTTATTTTAGTTCTTTGTTGATAAGTTTCTACTGTTCCGATACTCTTTAGCCATTTTTTGTATTTTTGTTACTTTTGGTTAGTCCTTCAATCAAATTTCGATTAATTTCGGTTAGTTTTGTTTTATTTTAATCATCTGAGTTCCGTTGTGTTCTAATGTTTTTGGTTAGTTTTAGTCAGTCGCCAATATTCGGTTAATTTGGGTTAGTTTTATCTTACTTTAATATTTTAAATCTGTTCCAATACGTTGTAGCCCATTTTGGTGCTTCTTGTTACTTTTGGTTAGTTTTAGTAAGTCGTTTAATCAACTTTCGGTTAATTTAAGCTAGTTTTATTTTAACCGGTTCCGGTACGTTATAACCAATTTTAATGATTTTGGTTAATTTTAGTTATTCGCCAAAATTCGGTTAATTTGGTTTAGTTTTAACATACTTTAATATTTTAAACTGTTCCGATATGCTTTAGCCCTTTTTGGTGTTTTTGGTTAGTTTTGGTTAGTCGTTCAATCAACTTTTAGTTAGTTTTAAATTATTTTAGTCATTTGAACCAGCTCCAATACATTATAATCAAATTTAATGTTTTTGGTTAGTTATGGTTAGTCGCCAATGTTCGGTTTGAATTAGTTTTAACTTACCTTTATTTTTTTAAATCTGTTCCGATACAATTGAACCCTTTTCGGTGCTTTTGGGTACTTTTGGTTAGTTTGGGTTAGTCGTTCAATGAACTTTCAGTTCGTTTCAGTTAGTTTTAATTTATTTTTGTCATTTGAATCGATACAGTCCGCATAAACAAACCAGCACGATCTCTCACGCATATAACGTGATGTGCCAAATGTAGCATGCACTTTTTCGCGATTTCATACCCATAATATAAAAACAAAAACATTTCCAATGTTAAAAAAGAATAGCTGAAAGTGAAGCTATTTCAAATGAGATATTTTTTACAGGAGCCGCCAGAGGAAGGCGAAAGAATAGAAGAAGCATTGAATCATGTTCCAGGAAATGTACCTCTTCCTTAAAGTCAATTGAAACCCATGCGCTAAACTACATAGCAGGATATTTAGTTTAAAAAATAGAAACAGCCATGTTACATGTTACATGGCTGTAACTGTAAAGCCGGGCATACACATTGGTCAATATATTTGCCGAAAGATTTGTCGAACCATTTGGCGCATCATTTGTGGACAATTATGGCAACCACACAATGGACGTACCGCCAAATTATTTGTGGACGGCACCAAAGACTTGCTCGAACCCCTTTGATTTGTCGCGATTTGCCGACAACCCAGCGAACACCGGCAAACTTTGCCAAGCCGCGGCCAACCCCGGCAAACAGACCTCACACACATTCGTGTTGGCCGAGGCTTGCCAAACTTGGCCAAATGTGTATGCCCGGGATAAGAAACTTTTTTAAAAAGTGACTCTAGATCTAAGGACAATTAGAGTGAGCTATTTCTCAAAGCTAAATAATACATGAAAGGTAGGCAACATTCATAGTACTTATGTTAATTCTAAATTATTATATAAACTGAAGTCTGCATTAGGCATAATAATTAAATTCATTCTTAATACATTTAAAAAAATGTTGATTATGCAACAAATACTTAAAGAAGAGAATTTCTTTTTCACCTTGTTTTCACGATCAGTAGATAAAAACAGATGTTTTTTAATATTTCATAAAATTAAAATTGTATAATTACACCACAGAAGTGAATAGAGTAGTAAAGGGATTGGATTTGAGGCCAGTACCAATTAATTCCCCAATAATTTTTTCTTTTTGCAAAAGAGATTTATAAATAACAAAACATAAAAAAGAGTTAAATTGTAGATAGTAGGTTAATTATTTTACCTGTTAACCGTATATTATTGTTATGGCCAAATAAATGTCCCTAAAATGTTAATCAATTGTCATCTAAAAGCTATGCTAGTCAATGTACCTCCAAACTAATCCAAAACGAATTTACCTTCTCTCAAATAACAATTACGAATTGCTTGACATAATCAAATCTTTAAAATAAGAATCGTAGGGATAATTATGGAATAAATGTTCAATTGGTTAAACACATTGTAAATATCCATAGACATATAATTAATATGTGCCTATGTAAATATCATTGTTTATCCTTAAGTAAAAATTTTAAATTTTTGTTTACAAGATTCAGTTTTTCCCAGTGCACTAAAGATTTCTAGATCAGTACCTATTTATAAAAAGGGCTCACAGTAGGACCTAACAAATTACCTACCAATATCAACTGTTCCTTTTTTTCAAAAATATTTAAGAGAACATTAAAATCTAGAGTTACCAACTGTTTTGAATCACATAATCTTTTTAGTAGTAAACGGTTTGGTTTCAGAAATGCAAAATCAACAACAATGGCAGTTGACTAGTTAATTGAACTGGTTAATGAGGATCTTAAGAGGGGAGAATATACATCTGTCACATTCTGTAATCTGGGCAAGACGTTCGATTGTGTGTCTTTCGCCACTCTTGCAATGAAGTTAAAACTTTATTATTTTTCACTTTGACAAAACTGATAAAATCTTATCTTATGGGTAGATCTCAAGTAGTTGATATAAATGGTCCTCAATCTGGATTCTGTGAATACAGTATGGTGTCCTTCAAGGATCAGTGCTGGAATAGCTGCTCTTTCTGGTATATATTAATGACCTAGAGTGCAGTGATTCCAGTGCTGATTTTATTATTTTTACAGATGATTCAACTGTTGTTAAATGAAATTTAGTTGTGGATAACTTACAAGTAGTGGTAACGGAAACACAGTCGAATGTTGCAAATTGGTTTACAGCAAATCAGTTAACTATGAATGTATCAAAACTCTGAATCTCGACTCGAAATATAGATTCGCATTGTCCTAATGAGCCAGTAACGTTTTTGGGGCTGAAATTAGTTTCAAAGCTTTTATAGAGTGCCCACATAGAGTGTATATGTGCTAAAATTGCTACTGTAGTTTTTCATTTTCAAGTTTAACTGTAAATGTTTCTCCAGGGGTCGCTCGATCAGTGTATTTTGCGAGTGTTCATTCTAGGATATCTTATGGTATCTTAATCTGGGGGCATGCCACTGAAGGGAGCCGTGTTTTTCTTTAAAGAAGGGCCATAAGAATTCTTCAAAATCTGCACTATACATCTGGTTGTAGAATGTGTTTTTTCAGACTAAATACCTTAACAGTTTCTTGCTTATATATTTTTTGCTGTATATTGCATGTAAAAGCAAATCTTGGAGATTATGAAACTTTTGAAAATGTTCTTTCCCATCTAACTAGGAATAATAACAATATTTATGCTGATTTTCATCGAATAAATCATATGCAAACAGGGATATCTTTCTATGGATCCCTGTTTTATAATAAATTGTCTTTCCACATAAGGTCTTTACCTATTAAAACCTTCCAAATAAGAATCACAGAGTATCTTATTTCAAGACGTTTCTATAGCATTCATGAATAATTATACAACAATTTTAGTTATTACGTAATTACTATTTCTGTAAATTTTTTGACTTGTGTAAAAATTCTGTTATGGCACTAATAAATATTTTGTATTTGTATTTGTGATACATAAATAGAATTATTTTATAGAAAAGTGTTTCTTTTATTCCATGTTGTGGCGTTTCCTTTTATTGTTAACAAAAATGGTTTACATTTTTTTATTTAACTTCTGTAATAATGTGTAATTTGAAACCTATTTTTGTGCTTCATCATACTTGGTGGTTCTTTTTAACTGTTTTTATTTTAACCTACACAAGTAACAAATAGAATTTGATATAAAGTTTTTACTTTCAATCCCAGTGTTTATTAGTATTTTATAGCTAAACGTTATTTAAATATGAAAATAGATATATTAAAGTTAATATACCTACATAGGTATAGTTGATATGAATATATGAAATCTACTTATTTAACAACTGGTTTCTTGTTTATCGATAGTTTAAGAAATATGAAGTGGGTTCTAATTTGCACCTTCTCTAGAGGCTTTATTTCAGGGGTTAGAAAGTTTAAATACAAAAGTTAAGGAGTTTTTTACTTATTATATCTCAGACGTATCAGAAAAAATAAACGCGCATCGCAAAGTCAAAGCGCGGGTAAAAAAAATCAGATGTTTTTCTCCACTTTGTGGTGCGCATTTCTTTTTTTATACATCTGAGAGATAGTACGGTAAAAACTTTTTAACTTTTGTATTGAATTGTATTGAATGTAAATTCATGTAGGTCTTAAGTCCTAAACATTTAATAAAACACTTTTTTGAAAAGTCCGCGTTTTTCGTAGACCCCCCCCCCTAGGAGGGCGACATCTAGTAGTAAAGGGATCGTTCATAACATTATGGAAGCCGTATATTACAGATATATTTGGCTACATGATCACAAGGCGCGAACGACGCTCAATTTTGTGGCAACAAGTATAAGTACAGGAGAGTCCATTCTATTTATTCCCCCTTAATATTTATCTATGGTATTCAGCGTATAAGATGAAAACGTATCGGTACAACTAGTAAATAAAGAAAATTTTAAAATGTTCATAGGTAGTAGAAAAAACTGTATACATACCTCAGGAGGAAAGTACATCACTAGTAATGTAATGACTCTTATTACGTAACTCATTTTTTAGTAATCTATTTGACTAATCGAATCGGAATCAGAATTCTTATTGTCAAGGTTTGACTTTTTCTTTTCAAATTAAAATTAAGTACAGTTTTAATTTAATTGGTCGTCGATAAAATGTTGTACATTACATTTGCGCTATGGTATACTACAACACTCGTGTGATAACATTATTTCTCACTTGTTACTGTAACAACGCTGTTATCAGACTTATAATGTAAACGTCAATTTGCGCGCTTTTTTGACAATGCAAAATTGACGTTTCTCTATTGCCAATCGATAAACATTTTTGGCACGAGTTGTCACCATTATAAGATATCTATGGTTGTCACGGAAAAAATGGAAAAGGATTTTGTGGACTGTCAAGTCTTTTTGAGACGTTTTACCATTTGGTTAACATTGTAACGTGGTAGTTAATTTAAAATATTCAGCCCACCTCTGCAAAGTATGTATAATAAATAAATAAAAATTCTATTATTTAGATAGATAACAAATACATAAGGGTAATTTGACAGTAAGGAGAGGCGAGCTCTAGCATAGCTAGTCACCTAACTAACCACTAAAAAATGTCAAACAATATTTTCAATTTAAGCCCCCCTCTTTTTGTCTACACTATTCTCCAACCCCATACACTAGTTAATTCAAACATACTTAGTGTTATCCTCATCTCGTAAAAAAAATTGATTGTGTTAATTGATTAAACCAAGTCGCTTTAGTAAACCCGATATTCTGACCCAAATATTATTTTCCGTAATTATATGATCAAAAAAGAGATCGACCCTGCCAAAAAAATTCTTATCCAGTCATCAGAACACATTTTATCATTCCGATTAAAAAAACAATCTACGACGCTCAATTCTAGCACCTGGACCATAAAGGCATTTGGCGGTTCATTTGGTGATGACAGATAATCTGACAAGTAAAACAAAGTCTCTTATCAGCCTACTTGTCAATTTACCAATTAACGTCAATTAATGTCTAATAGTCCAAGTGCTTCAATTAACATATTAATATTCTAGTTTTCGTGTGGTATGTATTCAAGTCGAATCAAGCCATAAGCACAAAATAAGTTTTTTCTACGACTGCCCTGAAAATAGACAAAAACGCACTAACAACTGCTCTTGAAAACTGGACATTTCACACGCTTATTCGGGTATTTAGATTAAAGGGCTTCGTCTCCGTTTTAGAGCTTCGCCCTCAAAGGTCCCATTACCAGATCTCTAAAAAAGGGGGCTCAATTATAGGGCTTCACCCTCCGGGAGCCCCTTTTTGCAAAACTGTAGAAAATGGAACTCTTATACCAGGGGCTTCCTTTTAAGACTTGGGGCCCCATTTTAGCGCTTCGCCCCCGGGGGCTCAATTGCCAAATCTGTAAAAAATGGGACTCCCGTACCATAGGCCCCATTCTAGGGTTTCGCCCCCCTGGGGCTCCATTTTAGGGCTTCGCCCTCGGAGCCTCTTTTTCAAAATATTTGGAAAATAGGGACCCCACTCCGGTGGCCCCATTTTAAGACTGTGCCCCTAGTTATAGTTTAGCGAGAATCTCTTACTCACGTAGCTTCTTTCATTAGGAATAAAATTTTCTGATAAATCAATAATAAAAATGTTTCCCATATAACATGTAATTTTCTACCACACTCCCAGTGGGGCACCCTGTATGTAGCAGTCGTAGAAAAAGTATAGTATGCTACACGTGCTGAAAAGACTTTTCACACTCATGAGACTTTATGACACTCGCTTACGGCTCGTGTCACCAAACTGTCTCATCCGTGTGAAAAGTCTTATTTTCAGCACTTGTTGCACAATATACTATTTATTCTGTGAAATAAGGTCGATACGGCACTGTTCGACATGAAATGTCAAAGCTGAACTATATCCATGTTTTGCAAATTAAATATTTGTAGGGTCAAAGATATTTACTTGCTGATTTGAGTGAGTCACGGCTTCATCTAGTTCATCTAGAAACTACAGAAATGAATGTAAAACAAAAATCACAACAAATTATGAGATTATATATATTTCATTTTTCTCCTCCAAATCTAATAAAAGAACGGGTCAAATTCGAATTTAGCCAGGGCCCCCGCAAGGGTTATCAATGCCCGCGTGCCGAAAATATTTTGGCGCCCCTTAAAGGAGGGAGGTGGAGAAAAGCGCCGCAAAAAATTTGTCCAGTTTTTGTTAAGAATTTAGTGTAGAACGGTTAAAAAATCCATAAGCAACCTTTATTAAATGCCTTAAGAACTTTATGCTATTAGTTGTTACATAATACATTTTTTAAATTTTTTATTTTTTTATTTAAGCATTCGACTAAAATCGCATTTTATTTTAATTTTGTAATGAAACGACAGAGGTTTCAAAACTAAAGCTTTATTCTTCTTTAAATTATTTATAAAGGCACAAACCAAACAATAAAAAAAAATAACAAATAAAACATTTAATTAGGATCAATCCAGAAATTAAATGGGTGTTTTTCTAGATTTGACTGCTGCAAATTCTTTTATAATATTATCAAAATCAATTTTATCGAGTATCTCTTGCTCTATAGCTAAGATTGCCAAACCAGATAATCTTTCTTGTGACATGTAGACCTCAAATAATTTTCAATTATTTTTAATTTAGAGAATGATCTCTCACCAGAAGCAACAGACACACAGGTAAAGTGAGGAGGATTCTTAAGGCAATACTAATATTTGGTAGAGAGGAAGTTTATTTTCAAATATACATTGTAGTATTTCAAGGGGATTTGACGCTTCAGGTAATGAAAACAATCTTAGGGCTTTTATCTCGTTAAATAAATCAGTTTCTTCCACGTCAGCCTCCTTCTTTTCCTGATCAGTTAGCTTTTGTTGTAGAGCACGACAGCATTTTAAAAGATCTTCGTCATTTAATTTAAAAATATCACAAATTAAACTAAAAACGTTATCGTAATCAGATATCATATCGAACCTACTATTTAAAGAACTTAGTGTTTGATCAATTATTTTCAAAAAGAAATTTATTTTAAAAGCGGTTTTTGGATCTTGAGGTGTCTCATCCGTGTGTTCATAATCGAACAATTTTGGTTTATACTTTCATCTAACAGTATTTAATGGAAGAAAACCTTGCTCTGTCTCAAGAGCAGCCGCTAGTTTTCCAGCTTCAGCAAGTTTTTCCGATTTTTAAAATGATCAACTAAATTCTTTAAATAGTTTTGGCACACTTTAATGTCAACCGCTACACTTGGCATCATTTTGCTTACAATATTAATCTGGAATAAAACATCATACCAAATTATTATACTATAAATAAATTTAAAAGATTGAATATTTAATAAAAGAGAACTTGCTTTATGTCTAGTTTCTATGTTAAAAGTATCATTTTCTGCTATTTCTAAAAGGCTATCACATATTTGAATAAAATTAACCTTCAGCGGTTTTTTATCATCAATCCTACTTGACCATCTAGTATCACTTAGGGGTTTTAGATGTAACTGAGGGACATGCTTTTTTATAACATCCCATCTATTTGTGGATGAAGAGAAAAGTACATAAAGTTCTCGTACAATATTAAAAAAGTTTACTGTTTCATTTGAAACCTTAGCAGCATCATTTACTGCTAAATTTAAGCTGAGTGCAGCACATGGCACAAAAAATTCCCTAGGATTAACATCGAGTATGCGTTTTTGTAAACCAATATGTTTTCCGCGCATATTCGCCCCATTATCATACCCTTGACCTCTCATGTCTTTAATATCTAAATTTCAATTTTTCAAAAGTCCCATTACAAAATTAAATAGCCCTTGTCTCTGTAGAGTCGAATATTGGGTTAAACGCTATAAAACTCTCTTGTGTTTGGACCATTTTAGAACTGTCATTTAGAACGACATAACGCAAAACAAGGCTTATTTGCTCTGTATGGCTTGCATCCGGTGTACAATCAAAAATTATTGAATAATATTTGGAATTTCGAACCATATCCAAAATATAATTTTTTACTTTAGAGGCCATTAATTCAATAATTTCATATTGTATCTGGTGACCTAAATAATTGGTCATTCTTAAAGAATTTGTTTGTGAGTTTTGCACTCGACTAATGTGCTCTCTCATCACAGGATCAAAAGATGAAATCATCTCGACAGTTTTGAGGAAGTTCCCATTATCATATTCAAAAAGTATTTTAGAAGAATCTTGGAAAGCTAGACACTGTCTGGATAAAAATTTAACAACTGCAACAATTCTTTCTAGAATGTCATTCAGTTTCTAAAACCCGTAAGTGATGATCGTTTACAGTTGTGGGCAATTTTAATTTTTTTTTTAAATTCATCCAATTATTCATGTGAACGTTATGTGCAATTGATGTTTCATGTCTTATAATGGCTAAGGATAAATGTTGCCAATCTGAAAGACCATGAGTATCAGAAAAACTAGTAAAAGTCTTACTGAAAAGTTTACAACAAAAACAAAATACCGATTTTCTTTTGTCTTTATTAGCAGGAAATTGATAATTACGTCCTATCAGGGGAGGGGCACGATCAACCAATATTCTCACTTCATCGTTGGTAATGCTTCTGAGCCATAAACCGGGATGCTTTTTTCCGTTTCCTATTCGGCTAGCGCGACGGAGTGCGCTAATCGTGTAGGAAACAGAGGTCTCCGTTCCCTAAGGAGTTAACGCACCTAATCGCGCCATGTCTTCGTGATGCAATCACTTTTCGGCAAGAGCCCTCGTGGTCGAGAGGTCTAGATGGTTAGGTCTCAATTCGGCTGCTATCGGCGGCCCGGGTTCAAACCCCGTTGCTTTTTTTTATTTTTTTTTTCGCGTATTCCAGGTGCCCAAATCAGTGCATTAACCCCTTAGGGAACGGAGATTAGCACACTCGGTTAGCGCACTCGGTTGCGCTAGCCGAATAGGAAACGGAAAATGCAACCGGGATCTTCTGAAGGAAGAATACTAGTAATCTCAGTCTCCACTTCAGTAGAAGCGTTATCGTCAGAATGTCATTTGTAGTCGTAGTTGTTAGGATGGCCGACTCTACAGAGGCTAGATTTTCAATACGTGTTGATGTCGATGGTCCACATGTTGCAGAAGATGGTGAAGGCGCCGCTTTAGAAACTGTAATTTCTTCTACCTCCATGGTGCAAAATATCTACATATAATTCGGTCTTTAGCTATCATTATAAGCTCATTACATAATACGTTATTTTTGCATTTTATTTTCCATTACAGTCCTAGTACTGTACTAAAATACACCAGCATCATAAGGCATCTATTAGGATATGCCAGCATCATAAGGCATCTATTATAATAAGCCAGCAGATAAAAATGTTTTACCGGACTCAGTACATTAAATACGTAAAGGTTCGTTTTATGATACAATATGAAGTAAATGTATTTTTATATTGAACGATATTTGAAACTTCTCGGCTTTTTCTTAATAATTTGATTATAATCAAATAATTATTTGGCAAGGTAATTTATATAAAGATTCTTATTCCAATATTACCAATATTTTAGAATCACAAATCAAAAATGGTACTTGACATACGATCAAGAGTTCATTGGCTCGCGCGCGCGGTTTATAAATAATGCATTGCCAACGTTGTTCTCTCTCGCGAAGGTTACTTTCATTCATCTACCTGTGCATTGATTAATTATTAAAGAGTTTCTCTAGCTTGTAGATAAATAAAGCATAAATTTAAAATTATCTGTTAACATAAGCATATCCATTGGAAAATACAGGCGTTTTGATGGCATCCATAATCAGAAAGGCAATCAAAAGTAGCAATTAAGGTAACAATAATGACACTGTATTATCGATAAGTGGAACGTTACTCAAAGTATGAAACTACTCTAACTGATTGGATAGCGATAATTTTAAAATTTATTGAACATTTTAATGAAATTTGAGCCATCAGTTAATTTTTTTTATTTAGAATGTTAACGCCGCGCCAGATGTTAATTGTATCAATCGGTGAATGAATACATAACAGATGGTATAGCCGTAGCTACTTAGGTCTCTATTGGGCCCGTTACATATAACCAACAATAATCAATGATATAACTATTGCCAAGGAAATCATTGAAGGCTGATCCACTGAAATACAGACAGTGGGCTGATCGCTTTTGCCATCAACTTTATGAGCACAGTTAATTTTCCCAGAGTTCTTCTCTGGTGTTTCCGTTCCCAGTTTTAAGTTTCGCTGGCTATCCACTGAGAAAGATAGCAGTCGCCCTTCTTTTCGCCATCTGAATTCAGGTCTTCGATGCCTATTCTGGTGATGTGCCTTTCCTTTTCTGGTAATCATGTCATGTCGGTAGACTGACAACAGTTCACAGTTCCTTTCTGTTAAACGTTATATAATGTAGTCTTGACTTTTTTGTTCGATAGCCCTCACAATTTATTTTAAGAAATGCAATTAAATGCCTGTGTTTACTTATACCAGCACTAAGCTTTTTGGAACTCATCGTACCGTATCATGGAATAATATGCCCATAAAGATGAATGCTTACAAGGTTTGGATAAACTACTAAAATATGATAATAATACCTTCTCATTTGTCAAATTTGTCTTCTTTGCGGTATATTATCATATTTGGCAAAGGTCATCTCGTACTTTGAGGAGGATTTTTCCGACAGGAGACCAGAAATAGGTTATAAAGCTTGTTCCTCAATATCATATGGCAAATTTTCAGAAGCACTCATTTTTTAGTGAGAAAATCCAAAAATGCTCTAGAAAAAGTCAAACTGAATTATTTTTGATTTATTATTCATGACAATAGCGAAGTGTTCCCACTCAATTTTTATTTAAAACAGTCATTTCCATTACTAGATTCAATGTATACATTTTAAATTATGACTACCGTTTATTTCCACTTTTTTAAGGGCACAGATAAAAATTGTACAATATACGTCTGATAACGATTTATTAACTTACCTACGCTGCCTGAAGTATAAACATAATTTTACTTTATCATTATTTTTATGACACCGACAGAGAGAAAAATCTGTTAAATATGTATAAAAATACCTCTAATTTATAGACATGTCATTTTAATATTATAACATAACATAACATCAATTTGTTTACGTAGTGAAAAACAGAGCGGTAATGTTG
Source organism: Pissodes strobi (assembly GCA_016904865.1). Lineage (NCBI taxonomy): Eukaryota > Metazoa > Arthropoda > Insecta > Coleoptera > Curculionidae > Pissodes > Pissodes strobi. Next base: position 464,344 of record MU182863.1, read on the forward strand.
TTTTATCTTACACACAATAGGGGCGTAAATGTGGTTGCGATAAAACAAAAATTTCAAGATATATTAATCACAGAAAAACACTGCTTATTGCAACAGATCTGAGTTGTTCCAGGTTGAGTAGCTCAAATGGTGATGAAGAGCTCAAACTCTCTTCATTTCTATTGACGACTATGACTAGTATAATAATCAGAAGTGTGCATGACATTTTAGGGACCGACTAACGGTGATAGGTCCTTTTTAGAATTAGTTTGAATATGTTAACATTTAGTGGAAAATATTTTATGACATGTATCCTTTTGTTTACTATCGACTGACATATTTAACTAACTAAAACGGAGTTTTATCCACAATACCGAAACAGAATTATTGCACTTGACGCGCGTTTCGCTAACCATGTTAGCGAAACGCGCGACAATGTAACTCGCGCAAAGGGTTCAATAATTCTGTTTCGGTATTGTGGATAAAACTCCGTTTTGTGCATTTTGCCGAAGGTTCCAAACCCCAACATAGGTGACGTATTTAAATTGGTTTGAGTTTAATTAACTGACTTCCACTTTTAACTGGTGCAAAGATGCAAGATGACACTGAATGGGGAATTAATTAGGTAAAATAAGGATAGAACATCCAGGAGGACTTTCTCTTAAAGGTACAATTTGGCACCGGATGAGCGGAGGTTTGAACTTGTTTTCAGAGAGGCGCTCCTGAACCGAGTTGTCAAGCTCAAACTTTAAACTGAGTATTCTTTTATTAATTGGATAACTGGTCACTTGGGATGACACATACTCAAAAACAAGGAGTTCTGTTTACGTTATTATTCTTTCGTTTACACGAGTGGCATCTAAGCATAGAAGCCGTTATTGCGAACATCATTACCTAGTACTGGAATAACCCAAAAAAAAGTTTTTTTCCAATAATTATTTTAGTCTATCAGCCGGGCATTTGAGAATACAGATTTTTATAAAATTATAAATTAGTATTAACGCAACCATGAATGTATTTAAGCTTCCTTTTTATTTTTGCACTTTGCTTAAATAAACATAAACAAGTAGCTTGATGATCCACAAATAGGTTAAGATGACATACTTAAAAACGAGTTATGTAAATAGAAACGTACTCTTGTTATGATTCTTGTCAGAACTCAAAACCTACATATTTCGATAGCCACTTCTTAATAAATTTAAACCAGGCCTTGTGTTTTTCAATTCTTTATTATTAGTTGAAATCATTATATTCTATCTACGGGAATAATTCAGCATTTTTTATTGCATAATATTGTGAAGCTATGACTAACAACTTTTATATTTTCAAAAGAAAATAAATACTGGCACAGATTTATGAATTATTTTATTTTGGAATTATTAGTTTATTAAAGTGACTCATTTAATTCCGCGAATGGAGTTCAAGGGACTAAGACAGTTTAGTCAAACGGTATGTATATTATTTTTTACACTTCCGGAAAGCATTAATACCTACATTCCGTACATGTATTTGGCACCTAGGGGTTGTTATTGGTCAAACCATTCAAAATTTGTATTTCTATGCAGTCAAAGCGCGGCGCGGGCGGGTGCGAAAATCATGTACGGAATGTAATTCGGTGCCAACTTCAGGCACGGAATGTAATGAATACTTTTGAAAAGTTCGAAAAGAATGAGAGACGTCTTTTAAAGACAAGCGTCTTCGAACAGCGGTTTGTAGCTAGCACTTTTAACTTCACGCATGGCTTGACAGTGAGGGCCGAGGTGATACGAACAGGGCTCTCGGAAGATGACGCACAGCTTATAGAGATTCAACTCGAGGCTGAGCCCCGAGAAGAGGATGCGCTTGTTTCCAGGAAGAGAATTTTTTCTGGGGCAAAATGCATCAGTTTAAGTGCGAACTGCTGTCACGGGACTGGCATAAGGTATTCAAATGTAATCATGCTGACATAGCGTATGATTTGTATTTTCCAATTAAATCTTAAAAAAAAACAGAAAATTCCAAAACATGGATAACATTGGGAAATAAAGTCACTTCAATGAATAAAAGAAACTGTATAGTAGAATGATTCAGGGGGAAATTACAAAGGATCACTTCAGAAACTTTCAAAAAATTCTGAAACAGGTGGTTAATGCCGCTAAGAAAAACTTAATATCAACAAAATTGGTGAGTCCAGTAGTTCTGGCAAAACTATCTGGAATCTTGTAAATAGTTGTATTAACACAAACAAGAAAAGTAATGAATCAGTTTTACAAAATATTTCCTCTGGTGACTGTACCGGGAAGCAGGTTCTAAATAATATGAACGAGTTTTTTATAAATGCCTGTCCGATGTTAAATTTTGATAAAGACATGTCATTAAAATTTGTAACCAAGCATGATAAAAACATTTTCTTGTTTGCAACAGATTCTCAAGAAATTCTAAAAATTATACACAACCTCAAAAGTAATAAATCTACTGGTGTAGATAAAATTCCAATTTCTTTAATAAAACATGTTCCAAATGAACTTGCACCGGTGCTGTCATACTTAATAAACCTGCCCTTGTCTTCCGGTGTTTTTCCATCAATGTTAAAAGCAGCACAAATTAGACCAATTTACAAAAAAGAGGAAATTAATTAAATTAATAATTACAGACCCGTGGCCCTGCTTGACAACATGAGCAAAATATATGAAAAGATAATTTATGAAAGATTTCTAAATTTAAAACAAAAACACATCTCTAATGTGCAAAATGGTTTTCGAAAAAATGAATCAACGATTCCTGTAGCTTATCAGGCACTTTCAAGTATCCCAAATTCGCAGAATAATAGGAAGCAAACCATAATGATGTGTCTTGATCGGTAAAGCGTTTGATGGGGTCAATCATTCGTTGTTTCTATCTAAGCTCGATTTGTATGGTATTAGGGGATTGGCTTTGAGCTTGATAGAGTCATATCTTTCAAACAGATCACAACGTGTAATTGACTACTTCTATTGGTGAAAGAATGAGATTAACCATGGGAGCAAGCAAACAGGGAGTGCCTCAGGGGTATTTGTTGATTCCCGTCTTTTACGTCATTTATGCAAATGAACTTCCTTTAACGATGGGTCAGAGCGTGATCCAATTTGCGGACGATACCTCCATGCTCTTCTCTTTGGAAAGGAATAATGACCCTATAGTCACACTATTTTCTCACCTCTGTCCACATTAGAAAGCTGGTTCTCAGCCAACAATCTAGTTCTAAATGTGAGCAAACCCCAATTTGTTCAGTTTTCATACTTAGCTACAGAGGACCATCCTACTTACCACGGAGAGACTGGGGTCGTCTCTGCGATTGCATGTGCGTCGTTTCTATGAGTCCGAATAGACTACCGTTTGGACTGGAGACCACCTAATGATGTACTGACTGCTACCCTGTCTAGGTCCTAGATCATATTATATACTAACAGGTCTAGGTATCAGTGATGGGCATAACCGAATTATTTTGATAACCGAATTATTTGTATTCAAATAATATTAATAACCGAATGATTATTTGAATAATCATTCGAATAAATTCAGGTTAGCGATCGCAGCCGGTTAGGAACGAGGTTCAGCGTCATCGGCATCTTATGCGTAACTCGTAGCAGCTGTAATTGTCTTATTAAGCATGGCTTAATAAATAAGTAAATAACAATAGAATACGAGTAAATATTTTATTACGCAATATTATTGAACAAAATATAATCAGAATTTTACGTTTTTCAATCAAAAATACTTAAACTCCAAAATATGATTGGATGTGTTGATTACATGTAATGAACATAATTATTAAAAATCTACTTTGCAAAAAAGTATTTCTCGCTGGCGATGTATTTATAGTACTATAATAATATTATTAATTAATAGTACATATTATATTGTTATAGTTATATTACGACTTATGTATGCTCCTATATTCTAAATTCCAATATATAACCTAAAAACTAAACAAACATTAGGTGATAATTGGTGTTATGTATTGGAAAGCAGGCCGTATTCATTACGAAGAAGTGTATGAAAGAAATAAGCAATATGTGGGGCTGTTGTTAATCGCAACAAAAAATATCGGCCGGCCGGTTCAAAAGCGACCGCCTTTTATCTTGATTCTTTGAGGATGTCAACAAATTGCTGTATTTGCACTTTTTACGCGTTCAGGCGCCGAAAATTGAATTTTTTTTATGTTAGGTAGGCAATAAAAGTAAATTATGTAATCTTAACTTAATATTCGCTAGTTTTCAATCCCACATTCCACATCCTACCGGTACATTTGAAATTTTAAAACTCATCTTTTATTCGAGTTAAAACATCGAAAGTTGCTTCATGACTCATAACTATATTAAAACCGCTCCTCCTTGCTTGCTCGTTGATCATTCGACGGATCGACGCGAGGCGACAGCCAGGTTTGTTCCTTCGTGTTCGTATTTGAATTCGTACGTATCAGGTTCAGGTTATTTTTCATTCGAATACTTGTGGAATGAAAATCGAATAATACAGGTTATTTTAATAACCGGATAACAGGTTATTTTTCATTCGAATAAGCCCATCACTACTAGGTATTCCTTTTCTCTCGAGGTGCTGGCACAAGAATAGTTATTTATTATTCTTGTAGTGCTGGCACATAACATAGGCATCGATGCCTCTCTTATTGCCTATCATGCACATGTACATTCATGTATAAGATATGGTATCGTATCGTACTCTGGGGTAACAGCTGCGAGGTGAATCGTACATCAGTCTTGCAAAAGCGCTGCCTTAGAAATATTTTTTTTTACTACTAACATGATAAATCACCATTATTTACTCCATTCCTCAAATGAGAAGAAACATTTCTCACCCTAGGTAAATAATAATATTAAAAAAAACCTAGGTCAATAATGAAACGGAAACGGAAAATATCAAAATGTCAAACTTGTTAGTTTGACAACTAGTTGTCATTTCGGATTATTTGAAAAATGAGTAGGAAATGATTAATTTCAAAATCTAATCAATTCAAATAATGATAAGGATTGTATCAGTGCTATTAGTAAAAAAAATATATACAGTATGACATGACTCACTTTTCATGACTCTCATATTCTTATTAATAATGCGATTTTGTCAAAATACAGATGGAGAGAAGGCATGATACAATAAACGGAAGGTATGATACCTAACCGTCTCAAATTCGTTCGCTCCGCGCATTGACGTCATTGCGTGATTGGCTTCTATTGAAATGCATACGTTTATAGGCACATAATCATTATGTTTTACCTATTTTCTCTATTTTTAAAGAAAATTTGTGTCCTGGGTGAAATTAAAAACTAATTATTACATATTAATACTATAAAAATACTAATAAAAAAAAAATATATTCAACATAACTTTTATGATGAATGGATCAAAATAGTTGTATTAAAAACAGCATCTTTTGAGAAACGTAATAAACTTTTACTTTTATCTAAAAAACGTTTATTGAGTATTGGCCAATCGACAGCAAAAAAAAAGGAAATCGATAATAATATTTTTTCTTAAATAATAATTTTAGTCATATTTCTTTTTTTAAAAATTGTTAAATTTATCAAATCCTGATGGTAGCAAGACCATTAGAGATGGAGTAAAATTAATTTCACATTCCTATCTTAACTTTTTAAGAGCTATCTGACGGTACTAATTAGCAGGTGGTACCATGGGTACAAAATCTGGTACATCGGTAGGTACCACTGGCAGGTGGTACCATGGGTACCAAATCTGGTACCACGGTAGGTACCATTGGCAGGTGGTACCATGGGTACCAAATCTGGTACCTCTGTAGGTACCATCAGTTAGCACCATCAGATAGCTCTTGGAAAGTTAAGATAGGACTGTGGAATTAATTTTACTCCATCTTTAATGGTCTTCCTGCTACCAATGTGAAAAGAAGCCACAGTACCGATTTTCAACTGTTTATAGTTGTGAAACTGCTAACTCTAGAGGTATAACATCATACATCTAATTTAATATGCTTAGAATTTTAAGTAGAATCCAAAAATTGAATAAAATATAGGTTTTTTCATTTAAAAAAGTGTAACTTTCTTTGACCACCCTGTATATAAAAAGTAAAGATTAAAAAAATACAAAAAAGTAAAGATCGTTTTACTAGGAACAACTTTTGTTTTTAATTTTTTTTGCAACCATCGTAGTCTTCGAGATAAGGTATAGGCCCGTCTTAAATGGGCCACCCTGTACATAGTCATCTTCCTCAAAATGTTTTGAGCAAATACGTGCAGAAGTTTTATTAAATTTATCCTTACGAAAACACAGGTGAACCCATTTACTATACATATTTTGTCTTTGGGAAAAGTGAAACACCTTATATTCCTATCAAAGTTTTTGCCTTGGTTATCCACCTTACATCCGTCCACAGCACACCTCATAATTAAACGTTTTTTTAATTAAAAATACCAACAAACATCGTCTAAGGAACAGTAACGCCAACAAAATTTAAATCTAAAACATACGAATCTCAAATGCAAAGCACACGTTCGTTCATGTTGTAAATGCCGGCCGGCGCGCAGCGCCAAACAAAGCTCGCAATGACGTCACCGACGAATCGTCGCCTGCGCGATATCATACCTTACGTTTATTGTATCATGGAGAGAAGGTACTTTGTATGTTTGGCGCTGTCAGGAGATTATTAGCGTTTTTTGGCGAGTAACCACGGTTAACTACAAGTAATACTGAAGTAAGTGCCACGCGGGCACGGCACCCCACCACAAATTGTACTGTCTGCTTCTGTCTTCGCCAAAATACCGTAGTTAGATCTTGCATTGCTAGAAAAGAATATAGATATTTTGCATATTTATTTGAAAATGATCAGTTTGATCAGTGCAGAACGTTTACTCATATTTTTAATGACAGAATGGTGGCCTCTGGAGATAAGCAAACTAATGGTATTTTTTCGATGAATATGTTCAGGATACTTTATGCTGCCCAAATCCCATTTGGGGCACATTTGTGTGGGAATTCCGATGCGTATGAGGCTTCTATAGAAGAATTTCATGAACGTATAATTTACAAACTTGTTCAGAATGGAAAAACAAACATTTCACATGTTTAACGTTTCAAAATTAATCAGCCATGACTCCATCAAACCTCGAGTACCACACCTCGTCACGTATGTAAGTTGTAGTAAGCCGTAGTTGAAAAATGATGATGTAATAGTGACGTCAGGAAACTTCCCGTCACTTACCACAATTAAATTAATCCTCGTGAAAACAAAGTAGTATCCTGTAGTATCCCGTGGTTAATTGTAGTTAGCTCGCGAAAAAACGCTTAATGTTGCGATATCTGTCAGTTAGACAACTGAACTTCCAGGCTACTTGATATTTCGAACTATTTGAAAAATAAGTAGAAAATGAGTATTATAAAAATCAAATCGAATCAAATATGGTATTATATCAGTGTTAGTAGTAAAAAAAATTCTATATATACCTCGGTTGAGAAGGCCATTATTAACCTCGCACATTATATCCTTCGGCGCTCCGCGCCTCAGGATATAAAAGTGCTCGGTAAATAATGGCTTACTTCTCAACCTAGGTATATAATATACTATTAAATTAAGAAGTCAAAAGTCTTGTCGACCAATTTTTAAGAATAATAACATCCTTACAGTAATGTCAACATATATTTGAAGCAACGGTTTTTGTTAAGAAGTATAAAGATCTTTTTATTAACCATAACATAGCACATACTTATGACACTAGAGGCTTGAAATAGCGTGTTGGATGTCGTTTACTGTAATATGTAATGTATTATAATTTTATCGTCATAATTAGTCTGAGTATTTCTGTCTAGTTTTGTGATTTTAGCTGTCCCGTTATAACTTTGTAATTTTATAATTTTGTAATTGTATAAATTTGAATTCCTGTTCTTACTTGATCGTTTCTATTGTATAATCGTTCTTGTTAAGTTAGTATTATGCAAATTTGACATGTTCCACACTAACTGGGTTTATTTTGCAATAATGATCATTGTAGAAGAACTAATAAAGATGTTGAAGTTGAAAAAGTATGTAAGTAAAATCTGAATATTCACATACTGTCTGCCTGAAGTAAACAAGCAAGCCCTTCAAGTTTTTATTTTGTGGCTTTATAATAGTAATGTCTACTTGCCTATTTAGTTTGACTGCCTTTCGACTATGCATATAGTAAGTTTCAGGTAATCACAAATATTTTTTAGCCTACAGCCAGACAACATCAGAGGTTTTATTTTAATATCTCACTTTTACTTAGGATACCTAAAGACTTTTTATTTGTACCATAACTGACTATTGATTAAAGGTTGTAGGGTGGTTTTAGGTACGTGTTATAGTAATTAAAGTACGTTCAAGCTTTGATTTACATTCAGTCGCTTAGTTGAGAACATTGACTTTCAAATAATCGTGCATAATTGTATTGAGTAAATTGAAAACATGGCGGTACCCTGTTGGGTTCCCAAATGTAGAGATAATTATAAAAAGGACCCAAAGTGGCAATATGGGGCAGGCAGCAGTAAGTAAATTCAATTAAGAGGAAAAAATAATTTGTTCCAACCAAGAATACCCGGGCAAGTTTTGTGTTTCTATTTTTATAGGCAGTGACTAGTTATTTTTAGAGGCTATGCCTGACATTACGTGCACAATATATGATATTAGTTAATTGTGCAAATTTTATATTTTTTACCTAAAAAATTAGTTGCGATACCTGCTTACTTTACCCCTAGGGTGGTTGTATTGTATTCAATGACTGTCTTGACCGAGGCCTTGATCTAACGAAGGCAATTAAAATAAATAAATATATATTTTAGGTGTGTAAAATCCAGTTTAGGCCAAATGTAAATATATTTAGTTCTCAATATCCTCCTCCTCAGTCCTTTGCCCTCGAGAGAGCTTGGTGACATCATGTATCAATTCTCTTGACTGTCTGTTTCTATGCGGTTCTATCTTGTGCCAGGTGTGCCGCATCCGGCAGACTACGGCCCACCATGTGTTTGACTTGGTCCACCCTTCGCTTTGGTGATCGCCTACGTGGTCGTCTCCCTTCAACCTTTCCTTCCACGATAAATCTTTCCATCGAGTCTGTTTGTCTAGAGATGTGTCCAAAATATCTCAAAATTGATTGACTAACTTTTGTGACTAATCGGGTCTTAATATGTAGTTCTTCTAGTATGGACACATTAGTTCTGTGGGCCGTCCAGGGTATTCGCAGGATTCGTCGGTAAACCCACATTTCGAAAGCGTTTATTCTCTTTTTGTCCGACTCTTTCAACGTCCATGTCTCAGCTGCGTACGTTGCGATGGAAAATATGATCGAGCGTGTTATTCGCAGCTTAGTGTTTCGGGTAATTGCAGTTGATTTCCATATTCTTGTTAGAAAGCCCCCATTTATAATATGGGCTTTCTATAGGGCGAGACCAATCGGGACAAAAACTTCGTAACGGTACGTCGGATCGCTCTGAAACTTATACCAATCGATTTGTAATCGAAAAAAAAAATTTTGATTTTTTGTCTGTATGTGTGTATGTATGTGTGTGTGTGATGGGATCGATTACAGGTCGCAATTTTGAAGATAGCGACTTGAAATTTGGCATAGAGGTAGAGGTCCACAAACCCTCGGACCCTATTGATTTTGGTTACGATCGGTTAATATACAGGGTGTGAAAACAGGACAAGTTATCGTTTTTTGGCGTTTTTTGCATTTTTTAACGTGTAAACACGGATAAAATTCTTTTTTTTTATGTCAAATGAAAGTATTCGGTAAGACACGTATTTTTGTTCCTTTGCTCTTTTACTCTAATTGTTATACAGGGTGTGAAAACAGGACAAGTTACCGTTTTTTGGCATTTACAGGTCGCAATTTTGAAGATAGCGACCTGAAATTTAGCATAGGGGTAGAGGTCCACAAATCCTCGAAGCCTAATGATTTTGGTTACGATCGGCTAATATACAGGGTGTGAAAGCAGGACAAGTTATCGTTTTTTGGCATTTACCGGTCGCAATTTTGAAGATAGCGACCTGAAATTTAGCATAGAGGTATAGGTCCACAAGCCCTCGAAGCCTATTGATTTTGGTTACGAACGGTTAATATACAGGGTGTGAAAACAGGAAAAGTTACCGTTTTTTGGCATTTACGGGTCGCAATTTTGAAGATAGCGACTTGAAATTTGGCATACAGGTATAGGTCCACAAACCCTCGAAGCCTAATGATTTTGGTTACGATCGGTTAATATACAGGGTGTGAAAACAGGACAAGTTACGGTTTTTTGGCATTTACAGGTCGCAACTTTGAAGATAGCGACTTGAAATTTGGCATAGTGTTAGAGGTCCACAAACCCTCGAAGCCTATAGAGTTTGGCTACGATCGGTTAATATACAGGGTGTGAAAACAGGAAAAGTTACGGTTTTTTGGCATTTACGGGTCGCAACTTTGAAGACAGCGACTTGAAATTTGGCATAGAGGTATAGGTCCACAAACCCTCGAAGCTTATTGATTTTGGTTACGATCGATTAATATACAGGGTGTGAAAACAGGACAAGTTACCGTTTTTTTGGCATTTTTATCCGTGTAAACAAGGATAAAATTCTTTTTTTTATGTCAAATGTAAGTATTCGGTAAGCCACGTATTTTTGTTCCTTTGCACTTTTGCTCTAATTGTTACGGTTTTTGACTTATGAAGGATTTTTTTGTCAATTATACTACCACACTTATCGTAACTATTTTGAGGTGTGTGTATGTGATGAAATCGATTACAGGTCGCAATTTTGAAGATAGCGACTTGAAATTTGGGATAGAGGTAGAGGTCCACAAATCCTACAAGCATATTGATTTTGGTTACGATCGGTTAATATACAGGGTGTGAAAACAGGACAAGTTACCGGTTTTTTGGCATTTTTGTCCGTCCATAAGGATTAATATCGGAAAGAATTGTGTTATATACAGGTCGTTTTACTGATGGAATTTCATATTGAAAAATTGGTTGCTATGGTAACCAAAAAAATAAAAATGGTCATAATTAGGTAATTAGGTGAAATTTAGAGACTTGATATTGGATATATGAGTTAAGGTAATGAAATGTTAACGATTTATGTTAACAAGAATTGGTTACCATGGAAAGCGATTAATAATACAGCGTAGATTTTTTAAGGATTAATGTCGTAAAATGTCATGTATCTATAAACAACGACCATGTGGTCGTCTTATTGAATAATTATGACGTTGAAATTTTGGTTGCCGTGGTAACCAAAAAAAAATCGTTATTAATCCATAATCTTACGTCTAAGGGACTTGATATTTGGTATGTGAGTAAAAGAGAAATAATGTTAATAATTTATGGCAAGATACTAAAAAATTGGTTGCTATGGTAACCAAAAAAAGTAAAAAATTGTCATAATTCGTCAATTGTACGACTTAGAGATTTGATATTTGGTACTTAGGTAAAGATTTAAAAAAATAACGATTGACGTTGACAAGTCGGTTACCATGGCAAC
>MU182863.1:476289-497060 GCA_016904865.1 Pissodes strobi
CCCCCCCCCCATATGATATTCGAAATAAAAAAAAGATCATCCCCCTACGAAATTCCCTATATCGTGCCGAAATCTGAAGAAAAATGGTAGATTTTGAGACAAAAATTAAATTTTATCGAATACCTGCCTTATTTGAAGTCCTATCGAAAAACTGTATAGGACCTTTTCGATACACATTAATACGACGCTGCTAACGGCGCAAACCGATTTGAGATATCTCTTTTTGTTACCGAGCTAATAAAGAAAATATAAAAATCACGTTTGGTCAATTTAAAAAAAAACGAAACGTCGTGCGATCAAACTGGAAACGGAATAATATAGTACTCGACGAGACCCATCTTTTTTCTATTTAAAGTTTCCCTCTAACTCTTACCGTTTTCGAATTAAAGCCAATTTAATGAAAATCTCGATTTTTTTGAGGTATACACGTGAATTTTTCCGAAAAAATTTTTGGAAAAAAATATCCGTTTTTATGACGGAAACGGTTAAAGGGGTCAATTTACATGTCATTAACGTAAAAATTCAATTTCCAAAACCATATACAGGGTGGTAAAAAAAATATTTTTTGAAAAAAATCCACTTTTTTCGAAAAAAAAAGGCACTAAAACGGAGTTTTATCCACAATGATTAAAACTCAAATTAATCATCTCCTGATGATGCTAACATGGTTAGCGAAACGCGCGTCGAGTGCAATAATTCTGTTTCGCTGTTGTGGATAAAACTCCGTTTTAGTGCATGTTGCCGAAGGTTCCAAACCCCAACATAGTAAAAAAAAAGGCTATATATATTTTTTTTAAAGTCGGCGACTCACATAGGGGCTAAAGACCGTCAAAATACACATTTTTAGTAATATGTATTTTTTCCGTATCACTCGTAGTTTTCGAGCTACGACCGTTCTCGAATTTAAACGGTCGATTTCTCGAAAACTAAGAATAATGTGTTTTTTTCGTAAAGAACCTTTTTTGTCGCCCTTGAGGTCCTCTACCTACCTGCCGAATTTCAAATCAATCGAAAAAAAACCGATAGGTTCCAAGTAGGTTCCGGCTCCTATGGGACAAAATGAAGCTTAGGTCGATATAAAAATGCGGTTTTTTCCGTTTGCCAAAATTATTTTTTTTTCTACCGTAACCTACTCTTTAAAAACGTGTTTTGCAATTTCCCCCCCTTTTCGATAAAATTTCGAAAAACGGGGGGAGGGGGGGGGGGGGGGAATACCCAATAACCTATCCGACCGGGCTATGCTCGTCAATCGTACGACTTAGAGATTTGTTACTTGGTATTTAGGTAAAGATTAAAAAAAATTAACGATTGACGTTGACAAGTCGGTTACCATGGCAACCAATTAGAAAACTATCACGGTAAAATTCGACTAGCGATTGGTAACTCTAATTGTAAGGGCTTTCTAATTATAGGCCACGGTACGGATACGAGCGTGGCAATAAAAATGTGTGACCGAAGGTCACACAAACGAGGCCCGGAGGGCCTCGCGCGTGCCGCAGGCACGAGTGGCCACGCCACTTGTTAGAAAGCCCCCACTTATAATATGGGCTTTCTATAGGGCGAGACCAATCGAGAGAAAAACTTCGTAACGGTACGTCGGATCGCTCTGAAACTTATACCAATCGATTTGTAATCGAAAAAAAAATTTTTGATTTTTTGTCTGTATGTGTGTATGTATGTGTGTATGTATGTGATGGGATCGACTACAGGTCGCAATTTTGAAGATAGCGACTTGACATTTGGCATAGAGGTAGAGGTCCACAAACCCTCGGACCCTATTGATTTTGGTTACGATCGGTTAATATACAGGGTGTGAAAACAGGACAAGTTACCGTTTTATGGCATTTTTGCCCGTGTAACAAGGACCAACTTTTCTTTTTTTTATGTCAAATGAAAGTATTCGGTAAGATACGTATTTTTGTTCCTTTACTCTTTTGCTCTAATTGTTATACAGGGTGTGAAAACAGGACAATTTACCGTTTTTGGCATTTACAGGTCGCAATTTTGAAGACAGCAACTTGAAATTTGGCATAGATGTAGAGGTCCACAAACCCTCGAAACCTATTGATTTTGGTTACGATCGGTTAATATACAGGGTGTGAAAACAGGACAAGTCACCGTTTTTTGCTATTTTTGTCCGTGTAAACAAGGATAATATTCTTTTTTTATGTCAAATGAAAGTATTCGATAAGACACGAATTTTTGTTCCTTTGCTCTTTTGTTCTAATTGTTATACAGGGTGTGAAAACAGGACAAGTTACGGTTTTTTGGCATTTAAGGTCGCAATTTTGAAGATAGCGACTTGAAATTTGGCACAAAGTTGGAAGTGCACAAACCCTCGAAGCCTATTGATTTTGGTTACGTTCGGTTAATATACAGGGTGTGAAAACTGGACAAATTACCGTTTTTTGGCATTTTTGGCCTTAAACAAGGACCAACTTTTCTTTTTTTATGTCAAATTAAAGTATTCGGTAAGATACGTATTTTTGTTCCTTTGCTCTTTTGCTCTAATTGTTATACAGGGTGTGAAAACAGGCCAATTTACCGTTTTTGGCATTTACAGGTCGCAATTTTGAAGACAGCAACTTGAAATTTGGCATAGAGGTAGAGGTCCACAGACCCTCGGAACCTATTGATTTTGGTTACGATCGGTTAATATACAGGGTGTGAAAACAGGACAAGTCACCGCTTTTTGGTATTTTTGTCCGTGTAAACAAGGATAATATTCTTTTTCTTATGTCAAATGAAAGTATTCGATAAGACACGTATTTTTGATCCTTTGCTCTTTTGTTCTAATTGTTATACAGGGTGTGAAAACAGGACAAGTTACGGTTTTTTGGCATTTAAGGTCGCAATTTTGAAGATAGCGTCTTGAAATTTGGCACAAAGTTAGAAGTCCACAAACCCTCGAAGCCTATTGATTTTGGTTACGTTCGGTTAATATACAGGGTGTGAAAACTGGACAAGTTACCGTTTTTTGGCATTTTTGGCCTTAAACAAGGAACAACTTTTCTTTTTTTTATGTCAAATTAAAGTATTCGGTAAAACACGTATTTTTGTTCCTTTGCTCTTTTGCTCTAATTGTTATACAGGGTGTGAAAACAGGAAAAGTTACGGTTTTTTGGCATTTACAGGTCGCAATTTTGAAGATAGCGACTTGAAATTTGGCATAGAGGTAGAGGGTCCACAAACCCTCGAAGCCTGTTGATTTTGGTTACGATCGGTTAATATACAGGATGTGAAAACAGGACAAGATACCGTTTTTTGGCATTTCAATTTATAAGTAGAGGAAAAGTATGTTAGCATTTTTTGTTGACAACATGGTTACCATAGCAACCAATTAATAATATGTATATCACTAATAAAAGATATAGTATGGGACTTAGTATTGTTTATGAAGCCTAATTTGATACTAAAAAATTGGTTGCTATGGTAACCAAAAAAGTAAAAAATCGTCACAATTCGTGAATCGTACGACTTAGAGATTTGATATTTGGTATTTAGGTAAAGATTAAAAAAAATGGCAAGCAGTTACAAATTTATCACGGTAAAATTAGACTAGCGATTGGTAACTCTAATTATAAGGGCTTTCTAATTATAGGCCACGGTACGGATAGGAGCGTGGCAATAATGTGTGATCGAAGGTCACACAAACGAGGCCCGAAGGGCCTCGCGCGTGCCGCAGGCACGAGTGGCCACGGCACTTGTTAATTTAGTTATTGCGTTTCTTGCTATGGCAAGCCTTCTTTTGATTTCCATTTCGCAACCTCCCGAATTTGTGATAATGGAGCCAAGGTAATTAAACGTGTTAACCACCTCGAAACCAGCTATTCCTCGAATATGAGGTTTATTGTTATTCTGTCGATCTACATACAACCATTATTTTGTTTTCTGTCTATTGAGTTCGAGTCCGTAACTTCGGCTAACCCTGCTCAGCTTGTCTATTATGTCCACCATTTCTTCTTTTTTAGCTGCGATGATCAAGGTATCGTCAGCATATCGTAGATTATTTATTTTTCTTCCTCCAACCGACACTCCACCATCCCAGTCTTCTAGTACTTTAAGCATGACGTATTCGCCATATATGTTAAATAACATTGGTGATAAAATGCATCCTTGTCTTACTCCCGCTTTAGTTGAGAAACTGTCAGAGTATGTGTGCAGGTGGCGCCAGTAGCTTAGGCCGCCAAAAGCGCGGGAGGTTTGAATATTTCTTTGATTGCTTTATTGTTATATTTTATCTATTCTGATGCGGTGAACATATTTTAATTCTATTATGTATTTGTATGACTAATTTTTAAAAGGATGAGTTTATGCAATGTTCGCAACTAGTTTCACACAAATACACAATAAAATTTTTAAAATCTTTACCTCATCAAAAGGGACAGATCATCAAAGTCGCTGATATAAGAAAATTATTGCAGTTGATCGAAACAGTATTCAAATAATCTGCCATAGAGAATAGACAAGGCATGTTAATCGAAATGCATACATATTTTTCATAAAAAGTATATTCATTAATACAAATGAGTCACTTGAAATTAATAGTCAGAGCGCAATACAAACAATAATAAGTGAATTCAAGATATGCCTACCATATTTCCTTATTTAAAAATCAATAACCATTCGAAAAAATTCAAACAAATGTCACACTTCATTATACAAATACAAAATTATATTTAATGTCTGATGACGCAAAAACTTTTACAAAATAAGTGACTTCATCTTCTCTTAATCCACAAACAATGCAAGGAGCCTCAGCAACCATGATACTGTTTGTTTTGTCTCTATTAAGTAGTCCACTGATCCACTCCACTTCAGACACGAATTAACGTTTCAGTCACAAGATGAATGAAAAAGTATACTTTCAAGCAAAAATTTGCGAAATTAACACAAAAATATATGAAAACATCAGGAAGCCAAACTAAAAACAGCCTAAAATGAGAACATGGTGTAACGTATTGAACTGGCATAGTCTTAGTTATGCTTGTCGAAGTCATCTAGTATTCAGCTGTTCAGCTTCTAACTGAGAATTCCATGAGTTAGACACAGACATATATCATTTGTCTTTGCAACAGCGCGCAGCATCGACGCAACTTCACGATCTACAATCACTTTTGCTGATGCTAGATAAAGAGAGCGCTATACGGAAATGCATTAAGTAAAAGAGATGGCATGATGGGGCAAATTTTCTATTTTACTTAACTGTCTCTCCCTTGTCTCTGGCCATAATCTTATTTTTTACATCATAGCATATTAAATGTTAAACTACTTATTATAATAATTATTATGTTACTGTCTCTAATGGGTATAATCCCCAAACGGTTTTTTGTTGTTATTTTGGTAAATAACATGTAATTAACTATTAAAAATAATTTAGGTATACATTTTTTTGAAGTCAAAAAGTGACAAAAGTAGTTTACATATTAATATAATTTACTATTCCATTGTCAGAGCCTGCTCCCTACGCCCGATCCCATCTTAGATTTAGATATCAGGCCTTCTTATTCAGAAGGTATTGGGTACGCCTTGGAAGAATAGCTTACATCATTCAAGTGAAAGTATGCTTTCAACTTCGGAGGATTTCCGATCTCGTTCTCGTTTGAAAAAAAAGTACTTTCAGCATATGTTATTATCACACACGTGCTGTAAAGTATTTTGCACACAGCTCTATTTGAACAGATAGCAAATGTTGTCAATTTTAGAGCATATTTAATTTGATACTTTGACTTGGCACATGAGATAACACGGTAAGTATTTCCTGGAACCACTTAAAAATGAGAAAGAAGGCACAGTTACGTGGTTAGAAATTGCCTTATATCACATGCGTGTCGAATAAGTTGATACAAATGGAAGATGGCGTCCGTCAGTTTGACAACATATTTCAGTTCATTCTTTATCTTGACAGATGATGACGGCACGTAAGTACTTTTCAGCGCTAATGTTGAGAAGTTGATTTCAATACGAGGCTGGTATTAATCGATTTTTTAAAAATTTAAAGAATGCATTTTGTTTCATTTTTATAGGTCGTCATGGGAAAAATAGTAGGTATACATTTCTCATGCAAAGTACATTTTCAACACATGTTATGCAATATACTATTTCATTTCAATACTTGTGCTAAAATACGCATGTCATATTAATCGTTTTCTTGCCGATCTAGGGTGTGTTTTTGTGTCATGTTTATAGGTAATCGCAAAAAAGTGTATAGGTACTTATTTCTCGTGTGAAAATATGTTTTCAATACTTGTGCTAAAAACGCGTTTGATATTAATCGTTTTATTAACAATCTAAAGAGTGTTTCTTTGTCATGTTTATAGGTGATCGAACCCTGGTGAGGACGGCAACATCTTAAGTATGACCAAGAAGCTATACTATCCAATAATTAACGATAAAGAGGAAGAATCAGACGATAAAATTATTCCAATCATTGAGTAAAATTAAAACCGGTCTAGAAGGAAAAGAAAATGCTAAGCTGGTCATTCGCCAGCTGGCAGGAATAGGAGGAATAATGATGAAAATGATTAATGAGTATCTTTTTTCGGACACTGCAATAAAAATCATAATGTTTGGAAGAGCGAAAAACTACAAAGCTGCCGCAGCGACCACTGGCCTCCAAACAAGGAGAAGAAAAAGAACCGTGAGTGATAAGCCAAAAGAAGAAAGTAATGCTACCAAAGCAAAGAGGCATAAAGGAGAGGCTACAGTCATCAAGATGGGTGAAATAAAATACGCAGTTATTCTAAAAACTCTTAAAAATTCAATAAACCCCAGTGAAATAGGTGTTAAAGTTATGGAAATCAAGAGGTAAGGGCCGGTGGACTTCTAGTAACAGTACAGGATGAAGCTGACAAAAACGATATCTTAAAAAGGGAAATTAAAGATAAAGTACCCGAGGGAACAGTTCCTCTAAGAATTGACAATAAGGTGCTACACTACACGTAAGGGGCTTAGATAGAATCACATCAGAAAAAGATATTAGAGAAACAATTGCTAGCTATCTCTGTTAGAGAAAAGAGTTTCGAAGCTAGAGCACTAAGACCTGCCTATGGAAGCAAATAGAACGCGACGATCGTGATGAACGAACCAGATGCTAATAGGTTTCTTTCATTGCGACAAATGAAGATTGGTTGGATGCAATGCCAAATTTTGGAAAGGAAAAAAGGAGTAAGGTGCTACAAGTGTTGGGATTACGGACATGAAAAAGCCCATTGCACTGGTCCGGATAGAGAAAACAACTGTCTCAAATGTAGCTGGTCATAAAGCAAGGGACTGTACGAACAAGGAGTACTGCATACACTACAAGATAGAAAGACAAAAAACAGAAAAATCAAACTGCACGTTGGTAGGAACTCAGAGGAAAAAAGGTGGAGGACCAGAAAGATCGGATAGAATATCAAAATTAGAGCTCTCCAAATAAACACACATCGCAGCAGACCAGCACAAGATATGACCCTAGCTACAGCAAAAGCAATGGGTGCGGGTATTATACCTTTGGGCGAACCAAATAGGAGAGACTGGATAACCGATGATAAAAGAGATACTGCCATCAAAATACTAGATCCAAGTATAGTTATCCGAGACCAGGCTTAGAGGCCTGGCTTCTCATACGTCCCAACAGCAGAGCTTACCATTTACAGCTGTTATGCCTCTCCCAACAGAGACATCCCAGAACTAGAGGAAATACTATATACAATTGGAAGTCGAGTCAGAGCCAATAAAGAAAAAACAATAATAGTTGGCGATTTCAACGCTAAGTCACCCCAGTGACGCTTGCAAGTGAAGGTGCCAAAAGCTACATAGGACAATGGGAAGTAAGTGACAAAGAAACTTTAAGTGATCACAGATATCACATTTGATATTAACAACACTGAGAGGGACGCCCGGAGAAATAAAGCGAAGGGATGGAACGTGAAAAAGCTAGACAAACATAAACTCGAACAGGCTATTGTCTCAATAGATTAATCGGTGCCGTCAGACAAAATCTTCTCAAATAAAGTCAAAGAAATATCTGACTAAACAATGCCTCGCAAGAAAATAAGCCCAAGGCTTAAACCAGCGTATTGGTGGCCGGAAGAAATCGCTGAAGTATTGAGTAAGAAAAGGAAGACAGTACACTAGGGAAGCGAGAAGAAGCCAGGGGCCACAAAACCAATAACTATGGCACATGTACAAGGTCGCAAAAAACTCTAAGAAACAAAATTAAAGCTACAAGAAAATCCTGTTGGAAAACTGTCTGTGATGATGTTGACTCTAACATTTGGGGGGATGGCTACGTTATAACCGAAATCATGAGAATGTCTGAAGGGGCGGCTGCGTCTTCCCCCGGCCATAGAAGACTGTGTGCAGTTATCACGCTCAATGTCAGGAATGCATTCAATAGCGCAGAGGAATCGATGAGGGTCTTGTGAGCTTAATTAGGTCGTATCTTTCTGAAAGAAAAGTTATTCAAAAACAAAAAAAAATCAGCAGTGGAGTCCCACAGGGATCGGTGCTTGGACCAACCCTGTGGAACGTAATGTCCGATAATCTCCTTGAGATCGAGCAACCCCAGAAAATTAAACTGGTCGGATTTGCGGACGATGTTGCCGTTTTCGTGGTAGCTAAGACACAGAGGGCACTGATGGATGCCGCAGACACAGCTTTGCTCAGGGTGGCGAACTGGCTCAATGATAAACAGCTACAACCCGCTCCTGAGCAAACTGAAGCAATCCTTTTAACAGCCAAAAGGAAAAGATAGCCAATGGCGTTCAAAGTGCGAAGAACAAAGATTGGATTGAGTAACGCCATAAAATACCTAGGTGTATGATTGGATTCCAAGCTAACTTTTGCACAACATGTCAACCAGATCGTCCAAAAAGCGGGGAACACAACAACAGCCTTGATGAGTCTCATACCTAATATCGGTGGTCCCAGAGCATCAAAGAGGAGATTGCTGGCGAGTGTGGTTCATTCGCAGATTTTATATGCTGCTCCAGTTTGGCACCGAATCACGGAGAACAAAAAACTTATTTCGAGGCTGAATGAGATTCAAAGAGCTTTGTACATCAGAGTGTGCAGTGAATATGGAACTGTCTCTTTGGCGGCAATAGGAGTCATTACTGGAATACTTCCTATTAGACTCATGGTATTGAAGCGCAGATGGCACCAGATAGCAGGCAGAGTGGGAGACTGGTACATATGGAAGATGGCCGTTTGCTCTTATTCTTATTATTATTAGCCAAGCGCTCTCAGGCCATGGATGCTTTCAGAAATATCTGTACCAAAGAAATAGGCTGAATCAAGCAGTTGTCCATATTGTGGAAAACTAGATGACGCTGAGCACACACTATTCCTCTGCCCTAGGTGGGAGTCTGAAAGACTAGAGTTTCTTGCAACATCACAAACCCACTTTAACGCAGCAAATATGATGGCAAACTACAAGAAAATCCTGTTGACATTCCCTGACATCAAGAGAAGCTTGGGAAAAAGCCTATAAAACTATTAGGAACATTATAGAAGTGGAGGAACGAGAAGCAAGATAGAGAACATTTAGCCAGGGAAGCCTAGACAACACCGATGCCGAAGTAATGCGAACGCGGATTCCAATATAGGATGTAGTAGCACCCGGGAGGAAGTTTTTAGTCGGTAGGCGGTCTCCTAGAGGAGCTCAATCCGACATAACCCAACCGACAGGACACCAGAACAGGTACCTTTTGAAGATTTTTACCCCTTCCAAAAAATAAAGGTGATCATAAAAAAAGTGCATATTACTCGTGTAAAAGTATGTTTTTAACTTCGAAGGATTTTCACACTCGGCTGCTAAAAACCTTCTGGTTTTAATATTAGTACTTTCTGCACTTGTTATGCAATACACTATTGTAGTGTTACAAATGTCTTATTATTGTTACTAACAATGCCAGTTACTACGGCATCCTCGGATGCTGGTAGTTTTCGATACTGAAAATTACTAAAAATCAAAATATGCGAACAACAATGGCTGAAGCGCGATTAAGTAGTCTTGGTCTTTTAGCTTCCATTCTAAACAGTGAAATCACGCTAATTAAAACAAATAAGGAACTGACCGCATTGTTAATTATGAAATAAAATACGAACTGTTCGTATTTTAGTATGAATTTCAAGTACGTTATTATTAATAAAAACAATTCCGGTTACTACAGCAACTAAGGAAAGATTTTTTTGGAACACTGAAAATTATTTAGAAATTATATGGCAACAACAATTAAGCGGTCTTGCTAATGGGTCTGTAAAAACTGAAGAACACTCACAATTATAATTCATAAACATAAAAAAATGCCGACGTCAAAGCGCGACGTAAAGCGTGAGGTAGATTATTTGCGTACTTTTAGAAAGTTGCACCTATTGTTGCTTTTTCATCTAAGTATGTGAAAAGTGGTATTCTTTGTATTTATATTTGTTGCATATATGTGTATATGATAGCAATAAATAAATAACTATATACCACTTCAATCAGTCAGAATTATCTCATTTAAAATGAAGGTGGTTGAAGTGGCCCAAGTTGAATTTTGTTTGTTTAGTTTGGGTTTTATGCCACTAAAACTAATATTGTGAATATTTTAGCTAGCGTAGTCACATAGAGAAGTTACAAAACAATGAGCGCAAACTATTAAAAAAAAATCATAACTTTAAGCCAAAAAAATTTAAATTAATTCATAACTTACATCTTAGCGATGCGTGACATCGTGCTAAGGTTTGCAATGGATATTTGCAAGTAAGAAATGCGGGAGGAATTTAAAAAAACAATCTGGTGACGATTTATATTAACAAATCCGGTATTATAAGTCGCCACAACTACTGGGACAGTGGCATGCAGGTTTGGTTTTCGTATATTTTAGACTCAAAAATAAAATATTCCATATTCGAGAGGCGCCTAAGCTTGTAATAACTTTACAAAAACGTCTAGACCCACCCTTGACAGATGAACACGTGTCTTGGTGACTACGGCTAAGGAAAAAGCAATCATGCTCGGCAAATTGTTTTCATCGCAATCTACCTTAAGTTAAGTTTCATCACCGTGATATTCACAAAATCATCAAATGTGTTAAAAAACTGCGCCAACGAACTAACAGTCATTTTTCCCAGACTTTTTCCTCTATCTTACCGAGAAGAGATTTACCCATCTTCTTGGAAAGTCGCTCGAGTGTAACCTGTTCCAAAAAAAGGGAAAAAAATCCACGCCCTCAAACTATCGCTCAATTACCTTGCTTCCAATAATCTCCAAAGTCGTGGAACGTGTAGTAAATCAGCAACTACTCAAGTACCTCGAGACCAACAGAATAATTAGCGATAACCAATACAATAAAAGAACAACACCTTCCCAATAGGATAATGCTGTAATAATCATAATGCATAAAAAGGGAGACATCGCAAAGATGTATACCAGCCAAGAGAACAGGCTGGATTTAGAGCAGGGTATGGAACAAACGATCATCTTCAAACGATCAAGACTCTAATAGAAAAGACCATCGAGTGTAACAAACCACTTGTCCTGGTATTCATAGATTTCGAGAAGGCCTTCGATTTCGTATATCAACACAAGATGCTGCTAGCGCTGGCGGATTGTTGTATTGACTATTATATTTTGAAGAACGTATACAAGCAGGCAACTGCATGTGTAAGATTAAATGCAGGCACAAATAAATTTCAAATCGAGAGGGGAGTTCGTCAGGGTGACACAATATCTCTGAAACACTTTACCACCATACTAGAATATGCCTTTAAAAGACTAAACTGGGAAGAAAAGGGCATAAATATCGACGGAGAGCTGTTGAGCCACCTGAGATTTGCTGATGACATTGTCATAACTGCAGACAGTATTGACCAGGCACAGACTATGCTGGGGAACTTTCAAGAAGTGTGCAAAGAAGTCGGACTAAAAATTAATTTTTCGAAGATGCAATTTATGACCAACCTTGTCTTGAGCGATAACATCTCAGTTGACGGTAGGAGCATCGAGCAAGTTGCCTAATATAAATATTTGGGACACGAGCTCAGGATTGGCCCAGATAATCAGACCTGCGAGCTGAACATGAGAATAGGCTTGGCGTTGGGCGGCATTCGATAGGCTTAAGGATGTTTTTAAATCTGACATTCCTATAAGTCGCAAACGGAAAACATTTAACCAATGTATACTGCCAGTACTAACCTATGTGGCAGAAAAGTTGACGCTTACCAGAAGAACGGCACACAAGCTGCAAGTTGCTATGGAGCGGTCAATGCTGGGGCTGTCTCTGAAAGGCAGGATACCCAACACGACTATACGGCATAGAACTGGTGTGACTGACGTCATAGAAAGAGTTGCGATCTTGAAGTGGAACTGGGCTGGACATTTGGCACGAACAACGGACGGAAGATGGTCAAAACGGATTTTGGAGTGGAGGCCGAGGCATGAAGCCTATAGAAATAGAGGCAGACTAGCAACAAGATGGATTGATGACATAAAAAGAACCGGGAAAACAGGATCCAGGATGCACAAGGCCGAAACAGATGGCAAACACTAAGGGATGACTATGTCCATCAGTGGACGCGAACGGCTGTTTGATGATGATGATGATGAATACAGATTTCACAAAGGAGATATATTGCATATGTCATTATATATTGATTAGAGCAATTGAGAATTCAGAGAATGTCGAGCGATTGCGTTGGATATTCGATTGCATTCGACAGAGTTTGCCATTGGGGGATTGATCAACAAACTGCCGTCCTTCGGCTCGCCAGAGTGTCTCTGCAGCTCTCTTGCCAGTTTCCATAAGAACCAATCTCTGCACGTTGCAGTTAATGGACACATCTCAGACAAACTCACCATTAATGCAGGAGTGCGTCAGGGACCAATACTCCTACCAACTCTGTTCCTCATCTATATTAATGACCTGCGACCTGCTGACCGAAAGCAATAATCCTGGTTACCGTTTTGCAGAGGACATACCCTTGTCTCCCAATTTAGTTCAGAAACCACTTTACAAGCGACTGAAACATAAAACCGCAGACAGGAGCAGATTAAATTAATCAAGATCTCGAGAAAGTTCAAACTTGGGGCAACATGAATTTGGTCCAGTTCAATGCAGCAGACACCCAAGCAGCCGCGTTTAAAATACGGCAGACTCCGACATTATTACGGCAAGATGGACCATTCCTTCATCCTCGTCAATCGAACTACTGGGTTGCTCGTTCAACAGGAACCGAATGGCTTGACCACGTTGCTAACATTGCAAAATCAGTCTCGTGCGCTATTTCGTAACAAAAAATTATATACTCCACCGCAACTGCTCTTGCTTACAAAGCGCAATTAAGACCGTGCTTAGAATATTGTTCAGACATCTGTGGTGCCGCACCTAAAGCTGCTGGATTCCATTCAGAAGAGCGCTTCTCATTGGCGACCCGGAGTTGACACGGGATCTAGATATTCTGGAACACCGTATACATGTATCCGAGATCTCCCTGTCTTTCAGATACTTTTACGGCAGATGTTCCCAGGATTTGGCCCACCTCATCCTGCCCCCAACCTGGTAAACAGTCACGACAGACTGCAAGAGCACACCCGGCCATATTTGAGATGTTCATTATGAATATTTTCCAGTCCTGGTGCTTTCCGATTTTCAGCTTAGTCACTACTAGTTAAAAAAAAATTTGTTATTGTCTGGTTTTGGTCCTCTTTGTATTCGTAGTAATCATTTTCACGTTCCAGTCCTATTATCTCGTCTATGTGCGTGTCACTATATGGAGTTTCAAAGTATCTCTCATATGTTTCTGTTGTTATTGCTTTGGTTTGTACATATTCATTAATTGTTTTTTGCGGTTTCGTTTCTTTGGCCTCCGTATAGATCATGCTCCATGTCTATTGAATATTTCTCCCAGAACCCTCTTTTGTTTCTCACAATTTTGTATTCGCCATATGTGATAGTTTAACTTCTTAGCTGAAAGTAAGTAAATTGTGAATGGAAAATGTATTACATAAAATCTGGTTAGGGTTATTGCCAATGACTAAGAATTTTTATTAAAATTATCCCATAACGCCCCCGGAAGGTTATTATCATCCCAAAAATAGGAGAAGAGAGTTGTTATTAAAAATATAGTCAATGCTAATACAATGGACCTCATAAGTACTTACTGGTGAATTTGGGGCTATATTATAGACACCACCTACAATTATTATCATATTTCCATTTATTTTAAGTTTAATAAATATTTATTCGACTACTTCGCACTCCAAAACAATCACCTGTGCATTTAGCATTTTTCGCACCGTCACAAACACACCACCCCACGACTCTTAGAACTTGTAAGATTAGATCTGCCTTTTCTAAATATATAAAATCTTTCAATTCCGACACCATAATCGAGCCACGTTTCAGTCAATACCAACAAGTCATACGGGCACAAGAACGCTGATTGCAATAAATATATTTTAGTTCTCAATCCTCTAACTTTTTGGTAGTAGATATAATATTCAGAGGACTGAGCTGAGCTACCCGACGGCGACGCATTCAGTTTTTTTGCCAACAATGTTGACAATTTTAGGGTATACCATGATTATTAAGTCCTTTGTCCTTTTCGCCCGCGCTGCTTCGCTCATCAACCTGCTTGTAATGGTTATTGGTGTGCTCTCTCTGCGCAATTGTAAGATCAGCGGAAAGGTTCACTGTGGGAAGCATAATCTGTGATTTATTTCTTAAAACCCCTAACACAGTGTCGTAGTTACACTACTAGGTCTAGATCTAGGTTTTTGGCTCTGATACGGCGATCTTCCATTTCAATTATAAAGGAATTGCATTGTATATGAGAGTCGATTTCCATTTTTTGCTGTCGATCTGTAACCACAGTCGCTAAATCGGGAGGACTATTAAACGGCAAACAACAAACAAATTAAATTAAAGTATATTATTTTAAATAAACTTCAAATTGATATATCAAACTAGTTTAAGAGAACGGGCTAGATCGTATCAAATCGGTCACCAACGAACAGTCATGAATATCACACTCTTCTGGTAAGAATCTACATACAGATCTACATATGTTTCTAAATTAATTTAGTTTTTATCCTCCATCACCACCTGAGCTACGCAACTTCAAAAAGTACATAGCGACTGAAACAAAAGGCCTTTTGCTATGTGACAGGTGGTGGTGGTGTCGTTCTTAGTCCCGTACATAGAACCAGGAGCCCGACAACGTTGCGATCGCCCCCGAATACAAAGCCCTTCAAACTGGAATAACGTGTAACGGATGTAGAAGGGTAGCTCCCTAAGCGCCGGGCGAAGGGTGCACTAGCAAATTGCCTCGTAGCAGCCGGCTTGAAGGGAGTCCATACTTCAAGTTCAAGTTCAGTTTAGACCACGTGATATCTATTTATCTGTCAGGACCATGATAGGATTTATTCATCAGTCTTTCCAACTCTTACAAATAGATTCTTGATCCACCTAAAAATAATAGTTATCAATCTTAATAATAGTATTAATAGTATATTATTTTATATGGAGGAAAAGTGATACTTTTCATGGCGCGCTCGTGTTTAACAGCCGGTGAGGCAGGTAATAGAGAGCAAGCCATGAAAAGTAACTTTTCCTCCAAATAAAATATGCTGTTTTTTCTTTAAATGTCGACAAATTAATGCAAAAACATCTCTTTTTAATAGTAATAATAATTATTATTATTGAAGATAAGTGGGTTCGCAAGGCGGCCTAAAGCGGTGTCGATGAATAGGCACAGGTTGTCGCTATAGTAATGTAACATAATGCTGTCAGTGGACAGTTCAGTGGTGGACACTGTCAACAATGATTATTTTTTTAAAATTACGTCTCCGAATGCGTTTTAATTCGTATTGATAAGCAGTTATTGAGTAAGTTCGATTAAATAATAGCCAATTTGTTCCTAAATTGATGATTTTTTGAAAGGCAGTGCACAAATTGAGTGATAAATGCAAATTATAGTTTAATAAATCTTGAATTGTTGACGCTTATTTTGTTGTTTGTTTGTATCTATGTTGCTATGACAACACTTTTACCTCCGCCGGCGCAAAAGTGAAAAGTAAAGCTCCGGCGCGCGGCGGAGGAAAAACGAAACTTCACGGCCGCCTTCACAGTCAAGTAATGACTGATTTACTGACGTTTAGAGAAAAAACTTTTTTCTACAGCCGCGCGCAAAATAACTAAATACTAAATTCAAATGAAATCGCAAAATCGACGAATGCTGTAGATCCTTATTTTGCACTCTAGCGCGAACATGGAAAAGAGAATTCTCACTTTTTCCGTCGAGTGTGCTATGAATGGTCATGGGCGTTTAAAGATCCTTTACAGGCGTAGCCGACTATATCAAAATCGGCCTCTCCGATTGGTCGATCTGCATGGCCCTCCGCTCGCTTCGCTCGCTACGGGGGCTCAAGAAAATGAAACTAACCAGGTGCTAACCCAATCTAACCCAAGACATACCCAATTCAAGAAAAAAAACTGTTAAGAAACATAATCTTAAAAAAAAATAAAAAAGCAACAAGGTTCGAACCAGTGTTTTCCAGGTGAGACCCAACGATCTAAACCGCTACACCACGAGAGCTCTCACGAGAAATTGATTGCATCACGAAGACATATTGTAATACGAGATGGATAGACCAATAGGAGAGCCCGATTTTGATATAGTCGGCTACGCTTGCAAAGGATCTTAAAACGCTGGTCATGGAAACAAGACAAATAAATGACAGTCGTGCGTTTCTTAAGGTCCGTTAATCTGCCCCCCCCCCCCTCGCATTGATTTTTTTCTTCAAAACGCTAGCACAGGACCTTGAGATCTTGCACAACCTAGCACAATTTGTTTTAGAGCTAGCACACACACATAGTAATAAGGATATCCTCTAATTTATGCGGGGGCGGGTCTAGGTTAATGCTAGCCCGCCCCCGCACCTTTTTTAATTGTAATACTGGCCAGCACAGCTTCTTTGGAGCTAGCACAGTCTAGCACAACTAGAAAAAAATGCTAGCACAACTAGAAAAAAATGCTAGCACAACTACATTTTTGAAAATAATAGACCACAAATGCGGGGGGGGGGTAAGTTAACGTTTGGGTTCTTTTGAGGGTTGGTAAAGATCATTGTTATGCACAGCAAGCTTAGACCTAGCACAGGCTAGCACAACCATTTTGAGAGCTAGCACACTCCTACAGTTGAATGTATAGGGGATGGGGTGAATTTTTTCCCCTCAGCTAATATTTTTCCGTCAAATTGCTAGCACAGCAAGCTTAGACCTAGCACAGGCTAGCACAATTATTTTGAGAACTAGTACATTTCAAGATGGTTGTTTGGTTAAAGGGATACATTTACATCATACCACCTTAAAAATAAAATTTTTAAAAGCATATACAGGGTGGTAAACAATATATATATATATATTTTTTTAAATTTCTCCGCTATTTAGCGTCAGGCGAAAAATTGCATAAAAAACTCTTTATTCCAAATTAGGAGGTGTATCATTAACTTTAATATATTTTCTCCAAAAATTTCATAATTTTTGAGATATTCGCGAGAAAGTTCGAAAAACGACGTTTTTTGAAGAAAAAGGACATCCTTTTTTTAATTTCGACGACTCAAGTATAGGTTAAACGCCATCAAAATACATATTTTTGGTAAGAAGTATCCCTTGTAGCTTTCGAGTTATGATTTTGCTCGCTTTGGGGCCGCTATCTCAAAAGCTAAGAATATTGTTCTTTTTTTTCGTAAAGAACTTTTTTGTTTGTCTTTGTGTCCTCTATCTAAATTTGAAGTCGGAAGAAAATAATGGAAAAAAGCCGGTAGGTTCCGGTAGGTTTCGGCTCCTACTAGTCAAAATAAAGGTGAGGTCGATATGAAAATACGGTTTTGTCCATTTTACCGATATTCGTATATTTAATACCGGAACCTACCGATTAAAAACCGCGCGATTTTGGTTCCATTCAGGGGTTATAATTTAGGGGCCAAATAGAAAATATTGACATTTTTTAAATTTCGATATGGATTAATTAAGGTTCCTCTAGGCTCCTACCACGAAACATAATCAGCGGTAGGTTCCTGACGAGGTTGAATTGGAACTCAATTTCAGTCCTCCCGGCCTAACGATAGCAAAATTAACTATTTAGGAGCCCCTATAGGACACTTAGAGACTTGATTTTTTTTGGGTGGTTCCGGCCGTTCCCCTTTGTTCCTGTCCGATTACGGACCCGCTAGTTCAAAATTTACAACAAAAAGCGGTGAGAGCCGGATTTCCGGTACGTTCAAAATTCGAAAAAACCGTCTCCTAAATATAAAAATACTCCCGAAAACGTTTTTCTTCGAATCAATATTTAGGGGTCGAAAACGACGGCTTTCCATTTTTGAAAAGTTTGGGCATCCGTAAGTATGAGCCGCGGATCGAAAATCGCAGATACTGCTTTTTAAGTCTCGCCGGTGAGGGGAATAATTTTAGGTCCGTTAACTTCCCCCCCCCCCCCCCCCCCCCCCACCGCATTAATTTTTTTCCAAAATGTTAGCACAGGACCTTGAGATCTAGCACAATTTGTTTTAGAGCATAATAATAAGGATATCCTCTAATTTATTACTAGCACAGTGCAGCACAACTAGAAAAAATGCTAACACAACTACATGTTTGAAAATAATAGGCCTAAGCACACTCCTATAACAATTATCTTTACCAACACTCAAAAGCACCCAAACGTTAACTTGACCTCCCCCTCCCCGCATTTGTGGTCTATTACTTTCAAAAATGTAGTTGTGCTGGCATTTTTTATAGTTGTGCTAGCTCCAAAGAAGCTGTGCTAGCCAGTTGTGCAATTAATAAAGGTGCGGGGGTGCTAGCGTTAACCTAGCCCCCCCCCCCCCCCCCAAACTAGTGCCAACCCCCTTTTTTTTAGGGCCCTTAACCCCCCCCCCCCCCCCCTTTTTTTTTTTCGTCAAAACGCTAGCACAGGACTTAGCACAATTTGTTTTAGAGTTAGCACAATCATAGTAATAAGGATATCCTCTAATTTATGCGGACGGGGGGAGAGGGCTAGGTTAACGCTAGCCCTCCCCCCGCACCTTTTTTAATTGCAAGACCTGCCAGCACAGCTTTTTTGGAGCTAGCACAGTTTAGCACAACCAGAAAAAATGCTAGCACAACCAGAAAAAATGCTAGCACAACTACATTTTTGAAAATAATAGACCACAAATGCGGGGGGGGGGGCTAAGTTGACGTTTGGGTTCTTTTGAGGGTTGGTAAAGATAATTGTTATGCACAGCAAGCTTAAACCTAGCACAGCCTAGCACAACCATTTTGAGAGCTAGCACACCCCTACAGTTGAATACATAGGGATAGGGTGAATTTTTGCTGGCCGCCCCTCAGCTAATATTTTTCCTTCAAATTGCTAGCACAGCAAGCTTAGACCTAGCACAGGCAAGCACAACAATTTTAAGACCTAGCACACCCCTACAGTTTAATATATAGGGGATGGAATGCATTTTTGCTGGCCGCCCCTCAGCTAATATTTTTCAGGCAAAACAGCAAGCTTAGACCTAGCACAACCATTTTGGTTAAATGAAACGTGAGCTGCGATTTGGCCTAATTGGTAGTCGAGGGTTTTTGAGGTCAAAAACACCGGTTAACGCTAGCACCCCCGCATCTTTATTAATTGCAATACTGGCTAGCACAGCTTCTTTGGAGCTAGCACATTCTAGCACAAATATAAAAAGTGCTAGCACAACTACCTTTTTGAAAATAATAGACCACAAATGCAGGAGGGGGGAGGCCAAGTTGACGTTTGGGTTCTTTTGAGTGTTGGTAAAGATAATTGTTATAGGAGTGTGCTTAGGCCTATTATGTAAGTTAACGGACCTAAAATTATTCACCTCACGGGCGAGACATAAAAAGCAATATCTGCGATTTTCGATCCGCGGCTCATACTTACGGATGCCCAAACTTTTCAAAAATGGAATGGTTTTTTCGAATTTGGAACCTACCGGAAATCCGGCTCTCACCGGTTTTTGTCGTAAATTTTGAACTAGCGGGTCCGCAATCGGACAGGAATAAAGGGGAACGGCCGGAACCACCCAAAAAAAAAATCAAGTCTCTAAGTGTCCTATAGGGGCTCCTAAATAATTAATTTTGCTATCGTTAGGCCGGGAGGGCTCAATATTTTCCATTTGGCCCCTAAATTATAACCCCTGAATGGAACCTAAATCGCGCGGTTTTAAACCGGTAGGTTCCGGTATTAAATATACGAATATCGGCAAAACGGACAAAACCGTATTTTCATATCGACCTCACCTTTATTTTGACCAGCCGAAACCTACCGGAACCTACCGGCTTTTTTCCATTATTTTCTTCCGACTTCAAATTTTGATTTTTGATAGAGGACACAAAGACAAACAAAAAAGTTCTTTACGAAAAAAGAGAACAATATTCTTAGCTTTTGAGATAGCGGCCCCAAAGCGAGCAAAATCATAACTCGAAAGCTACAAGGGATACTTCTTACCAAAAATATGTATTTTGATGGCATTTAACCTATACTTGAGTCGTCGTAATTAAAAAAGGTATGTCCGTTTTCTTCAAAAAACGTCGTTTTTCGAACTTTCTCGTGAATATCTCAAAAGTTATGAAATTTTTGGAGAAAATGTATTGAAGTTGATGATACACCTCCTAATTTGGAATAAAAAGTTTTTTATGCAATTTTTCGTCCGACGCTAAATAGCGGACAAATTTAAAATATATTTTTTTTACCACCCTGTATATGCTTTTGAAAATTTTAATTTTACGGTG
>MU182863.1:502060-520113 GCA_016904865.1 Pissodes strobi
GCGCAAACGGCGCCGTTTGAACGGTGCTGTACCATTATGTTGCCGCACACACGGCTCCGGTGCATGTGAAAGCACTCATTATTTCATGCGCCCTCTAGCCGTTTAAACGGCGCCGCGCGCCGTTTCGACGGCCACCGTGTATGTGCGAAACAGGCCTAATTGTCAATATTTTAAAGCTATATTAAAACTGAAATAATAATACCATCAAATATAGCTTAGTCACTTCAATATTAAATCATACATAACTAGAATGCAAAAATTAATATCCACGTTCTTAGAAATGAATAAGGACCAAAAAAACTACTTCAAGGGGAATTTCTTAAAAAATAATGTATTTTTTTTTATTTGAATTTGTATCGTTTGAACGTAATAAGCATTTTTGCGGATACTGTAAATACAGTCAGTCATACTTGTTGTTCATGTTTATTTTCTGTTTGGCATGAGTGACCAAATCTTATTTTGATCTTAATAATATGCCCATTTTTGTTTTTGTTTTGACTATGTGTCCACCAAGAAAACAGATTTTTATGGTTTCCCAAAAAAATCAAAGAAAACTTGCACTGAAAATAATGAAGATTTATTAGGCTAATACATGTAAAATATGGCGTCGGCGGAGCCCCGTCACTTCCGTGCCCCGTAACAAAAATGTTACAGCACCCTACAAGTACTCCGCCGAACACAACCCTGTGTCCATCCTCAAATCCGGGTGCCAAGGTTGATCTCGGACTATTCGGAGGTAGTGAATATCAAATTAGAAATCGTACAAAAAAAAGGCAAGAGTAGATGTATAAACAACAACTTCGGGGAAATCCCTTCGGGACTTCTTATTGTAGGCATGCTTCCTATAAAAAAAGAGACGCAATAAGCATAATAAGGAAAAGTAACACTGGCCCTCTAATTAAGCATGTTCCAGTATAGCCGTATAAGGGTTGCAATTTTCAGGACATATAGACGGCGTAAAATGTGGTTCCTGGACGAAAACTGGAACCCGTATCCGGTCCCGTTCGGCCATGGGAGTAGGGAGAAGAAAAAAAATTAAATAATTAAATTCGGGAGCTTGAAAAGAGCTACAGGATCGAAATATTTATGGTAGACGCGTTTATGGGGGGACCCATAAGACAAAGTCCAGATTAAGTCAGACTATAGGAAAACCCTTTAAAAAATAAGTATTTCAATTTGTTTTATGATTGTAATGAGCGATATGACTATGCTCATCATGCTCTTCTGATAAACTATCCTACATCAGGTTATCAATAAATGTATATTTAATTCTAAACCATCAAGTTTTCTCTTCCATCGCCATTTGAGCTACGCAACTTGAAAAACCACAGAGCAACTGAAGCAAGCGGCCTATTGCTTCGTGGCAATATTCATTACCCAATTATTTTTGTTTTAGTGTAAACTTGTGAAATAAATATTTTCAAAAGAACTGCCTAGTCTTTCCCGTTATATAATATTATCATATACCACTTGTAGTAAATATTTTTAGTGGAGTATACCGACCAGATTCCTTTTAAATCGCTGTCGGGGTACTTTTAAAGAAATTTACTCAAATTTTACAGAAATGTCAATGTATGTTCATCAAAATATCCACCACTCGTGACATAACTCTGAAAACAATGCCTGCTCGGAGTTCTTTGACTTCATTTAGTTAACACCCCTGTATACCTACATTGTTTTATTGGATTGTAAGCTAGTCTAATTGAGACCTTATTTTACTTGTTATTGAATAATATGCTTGTTACAAATATATTTGAAGGCATATGAATTATACGAATTATCGACAGTCATCAAGGGATTTTAGCATAATAAACGATCTTTGTGACCTCATTTATATTAATTTGTCCGCAATAAATTTAATGCTATATTTTTATTAAAATTTACGGTACTATGCTGGTCCCAACCGAAAGTTGTAGTTTCGTTTTCGATTAAAGACCAGTTTTCCAAAAACAAGATGCCATCACGTTTACTTTCTCCACGATTCAGAGTAGGACACGTCATAACGTATTTATAACTTTTAATGGTTTTTGTAGGCAGTTGTTTTTTCCCCTGTTATATTGGAAGGAGTCTCTTGCCCAATTCCTGAACCTGAATTGATTAATTTACATTTTGAAGGATGCATTATCGGGTGAGAGCACTGTTCACTCAGGTGTTCCTCAGAGTAGTCACTTATGTTCATTCCTGTTTAATTGTTTTGTTAATGATCTTACTCAAGATGCTAGAGTTGCAATTTTCTACTTTACGCTGATGACTTGACAATGTTTACTGCTGCTGATTCACTCATTGGTTGTCTGAGACTCCAACATTCTCTTGGTTTATTTGTCAATTGGTGTAAATTGGTGTAAATCTATCAAGTTGTGTACATCAGCCACCTTTCATCGTATAATGGGTTCAGTATACTATCAGCAAAGAGTATATATTGCTATCAGTATATGGTGAGTGATGTAGCTATGTAGATCTGGGTTCTGGACCATAAACTCACATTTGTTCATTGTATAGAGGATATATGTCTAACAGGACTATCAAACTGTTGGGATTTGTCCTGAGATCTCTGAGGAATTTCAGCAATATTTATGTTCTTAGACTTGTGTATTGAGCTGTTCGATCGAATTTCCAGTATTTTAGTGGCATTTCTATCAATGCCACACTGTCGTTTTAGGAAAGGTACAAAGAAGATTTCTAAGCCACATTGCATATAAATTAACAATCGCTGCTGGAAATTACGATGAACTTTATGCATGCATCCGAGATTGAGTAACAGAAGGAACTACGTGGATATGTATAATCATTTTAGGTTGTTGAGTGCCACCATGTACTCTCCTGCCCTTCGTGGTCGGGTTAGTGCATTAGGTGTTATAGGCAAAAATATTTATTTCGAACACAATTTGACAGAAGTAATTATGGGTTAAGTTGGGGTAGTTTGGGTTAGACAGACTTTATAGGTTACCCAATGACTTGCATGAAGATGTCGATATTTTTTATGTGTCCTTTCCTTGGTGTAGGTCTGACTTAAAGGTTGTGATGTCTGATGGCAATCACTTATTTGGGATTGACCCTGGATCATATATTTCATGCTTCGATTATTGTCAAGTTTTTATGTCATTGCTTTATTGTTTATTTAACTTATTATTATCATTATCCACGCTAACTCATCTTTCGCTGGTAACTATCTAGCCTGATTGCTAGATTGGGGTAACCTGGTGGAAAAACGATTCAGTTCCTCCAACTCAGGCTCCGTTCACAAATTTGCGGGTTATATGGCATGTCTGAAGTATAACTGCCTTCTGCGCGTATCCCATGATGTTCTGTGATAACTCTGAAGATTTTTAAAGAGATGCTTCGAAGTGATCCCTTCAGCCGAAATTACCAATGGGATTGTGAAGATTTTAGTCAGCTGCCAGACGTTCTTCAGCTCTGCTGCAAGGTTTTCGTATTTGGTGACTTTCTGTCTCAGTTCTTCAGACGTTATGAGATAGCAGCACAGCTATATCAATGATGGTTCTAGTCTTTTTCTCTTTATCTATGATAACGATGTCTGGTCTGTTGCAGTCCACCGTTCTATCCGTTAATATAGGCCTGTCCCAATACAGTACCGCTTTATATGTTTCCAAGACTGCTTGGGGCTAGTATTTGTAATACGGTGGGCATATTTGAAGGAGTCCATTATTGAGAGCCAGCTGTTGGTGGATGATTTTGACTACTTGATTGTGACGTCCTAGGTATGCGCTATCTGCGAGTGATAGCCTCTCGTAATTTAATTCCGTTGCCGGAATAGCCTGTCGAGTCCATTTAGTTCCGCATCAGCCCACTTAAGGATACCAAAGGTGTCGGTTATATAAGAGAGCCACTGCCCAGGTGTTCATAGCGGTGATCTGGTTCTTAGATGAAAGTTTGGTGTTCAGAACCTTGAGTACTCTCTTCTTGCACTTCTCGGAGAACATATTCTTTGGGTGGGTGTGGTCGATATGTTGGTTCTGAGGCATTCTTAAATACTTGTGTGTATTTTCGGGATGTAAGTTCTCGGTATCCTCATATTGATCTTCTTGGATTTCCACGGCGCCCTTTTTGATGTTGATGATGGCGCATTTGTCAAGTCCAAATGATAGTTTATGTCCCCGCTGAAGGGCTTGACGGTGTTAATTAGAGAGAGAGCAATCCAGTCTGGTTCTCTGCAAAGAGCTTTAGGTCATCCATGTACAATAGATGGGATAACCTCCGCCCGTCCCTGATGTTAAGTATGTGTCCAATATTCGTGTTGTTCAGTAGCGTAGAAAGAGGGTTTAGAGCCAGCCAGACTCACACAAGTAATAAAGAGTCTCCTTGAAAAATACCTCTGGATATCTTGACTTTACCAGCGTTGTTGTTGTTGACAAGGATATTGATCCGCCAGGTGCTCATGAGATGTTGGAGCACGCTCTTACTTTCGGACAAATCAGCCAATCATGAGGGAACAAATCGAAGGCCTTGCGGTAGTCAATATAGCACACATTGAGATATCTCTTCCTAGTCTGAACCTGTTTTATAACCACTACATCTATGGAAAGTTGATATTTGCACCGGCTGATCCTCGTATACAACCCTTTTGCTCTTCCTCCAGTATGTGATTTGTAGCGCAGTGTTCGTATATTCGGTTGTTGAGAAGTGACATGAAGAGTTTGTATACTACCGACATGCACGTGATTGGTCTATGGTTGCTCGGTATAGCAGCGTCGCCCTTCTTGAACAGCATATAAGTGTTTCCCTCTGTAAAAAACTTGGGGAATTTTGAGGGATCGTCCAATGCTTCCATAAAACATCGAGCAAGGCTCGGGAGATTTTTGATCCAAAAGTTGTGCAGTCCATCTGGCTCCGGCGCTTTACATTGCTGGTCTTCCTGATAGCCTGGGAAATATATTCTGCTGTTAAAAGGTTCACAGACATTTCCTCAACTTCCGATGCACTTTGTTCAATATCTACTATCCATTCGGCCTCTCTGCTGTAGTGTACTGCTTCTGACCAGATGGAGCTCCAATAGTTGTGGAATTCATCTGTGTTGACTGGGGCTTATGTATTGCCTGGGTTTTCTAGGCGTTTTTCCAAATTATTATTATTATTATTATTATTATTATTATTATTATCCTAGTCATTCTTATTGCAAAAAAGACTGATAAGTAATCTAAAGACTAATAATATGTGTTGGAAAATACTTCTACAGTGTGCTCAGAAATAATACTAAATTGTATCTAGTATCATAATGTGTATGTAATCTTCTCAAATAGGTGCCCGCTAGAACTGTATACGTCATAGTGTTTGTATTTTCTTTGTGTGTCCTAAATACTTTTGTTATGTGTGTGTGCGCGCGCCTAAAATGATATATAAAAATAAGTAACCATTGTAATCAGAATAAAACTCTTCTTAATTTTCTTGAGGTTTTCCCCATCTGTTTTCTTCTTCTATAATAAGGTCAACCTTGAAACTTTCCTTCTAATCTTTATTGTCTAACTATAATTTTGGGTATGTTGTGTTCATCATATACCTTCAGATGCTGACTAGTGAATTTAGTGATATATAAACTATGTTATATGTTTTTCTGTATTTGGCGAAGTTTATCAATTTTTTAGGGGTGAAAGATTGATTCAAAGAAATCTCTGTTGCAAAAAAGACTGATTGATATCTGAAGACAAATAATATGTATTGAAAAATGCTTCTTCAGTGTGTTCAGAAATATTAGTGCTGAAACTGTATATGCCAGAGTGTTTGTATTTTCTTTGTGTGTCCTAAATACTTTTGTTATGTGTATGTGCTAAAGGTTATGTACAAATAAGTAACCATTATTGTAATCAAATCAGAACTCTTCTTATTTTTCATGAGGTTTTCCCCCATCTGTTTTCTTCTTCTATAATAAGCTCTAACGTTGAAACTTCCCTTCTAATTTTTATTGTATCTAACTATAATTTTGGGTTTGTTGTGTTCATCATATATCTTCAGATACTGATTAGTGAATTTAGTGATATATAAACTATGTTATATGTTTTTCTGTATTTGACCAAGAGGTGAAGAACCTCTACGCTCCGCCAGAACTATGTGAACCACTTAATTTATTTTCTTCATAATAGTTTTAAACCATAGATACCTGTGAAATAATTTTAGGATGACCTGTTACATTGTGATAATTTCTTATATTTCATAATTTTATAAATTTAATTATTAAATAAGAGTATTGAAACATTTTTCAAGGCAAATCACTATGGAGTACACGTCAAATTTGTTACATTGAACGGTATACTACAAGCTTTCTCAAACATTTGTTGGGTGAAAAGGTTATTGCACATAAATTATACGATTAATCAATGTCAGCTATTATTATATGCAGAAGTGCAGGCGTATCAAAGAAAATACTATTTGCTTTGGTTGTATCCTATTTCTATGTCATTGTAAATCATTGTCGTCACTTTAACTTTGATGCTGCACACCTTTCACAAAGATAATATAATAATAATACTAATTGAAGTTGTTAATTAATTGTGAAAGCACATTAAGATTTAATAGTCATTTTATTCGAAAATATAAAATATTACCTTAAGATACGGCAGTATTGAGCGACTTGGGACTTAAAGGTAACTTGGGATAAATGACGGAACATAAACATTAATTTTTAATAAGTCAGGTCGATACGAGTCAGTTATTTTAAAATAGAATCTTTATGTTAGTGTTGTATGTAAAGTGATTTGAGCAGCAGCATTTTAGTCTCACAGTTAAGGGCTAATTAACGCGTGTTTGTGCTCAAGTGCCCAAGTTAAGTTGAGCAGTGTGCTCAGTGTCGGACTGGGCCGCCTGCCGCTCCGCGCCGCGCCACACAGCGGGACCCGAGATGGAAAAAAACCTCTACAGTTGGTGGTTTCCGATTGATCTAAAATTATGTATTTTAGGTCCTCTAATATCTACTGATTCAATATCTGAAGCCCTTTTAATTTTGAAGGCAATTTAGTAATTGTAGCAGTTACTGAAACTTGGTTTTTCTTAATTTTTATCAGAATTTTTTTTTATAAGTGAAATTTTGCTGTTTTTGTTACTGTGTCAGTTATGATTAAAAATTCGGGAATTATTACTTAAATTCAAAGAACATGTAAATATTTGAAAATTAATTTTTGTTTTAAAAAAAATCTTTGTGGAATTTTTTCTGCAACTGTTTTACGAAAATTATACTAATAGTTCATGTTTTCTTACATGTATTGAACTGGCAAAAACGTGCGTCATGTTTCGTTAGTCTCCGACTATTTTTAACTTATAGAGAACATATCAAAGATCGCCGTCTTCGGTCGTATGTGTTCCACAGTCTAGTGTTTGAAGATTGGGTGAGTAAATGCTTTTAAATTTCCTGAGACAGACTTATACAGTTGTCCAGCAATGAATGCAGATAGTGCTATAGTAAAAGCATTTACTCTATTCATACCACTCAATTGCCTCCAAAGTTGTATCATATTCCTATAAAAAAGTCGATTTGTTTGCTAGATGCCGGCCGCGCGATGCTTCTGACTGGTTTTATGTTATTTTCTTTTTACAAACAGTAGTATTCATTTTATTCAAAAAAACTCTTCTGTACATTTATTACTGAGATAAACTTATTCTTTAGCTCTAGTTTTTTCTTCCCTAACCTTAACCCAAAATGATTGTAATGCGAATTTGCAAAAAAATTCTTCATGAAAATCCGTTTAGAAACGTTCAAAAACGACTCCTGAGGTGTAAGCCGGTTTTATGTAGATAGATATATAAATGTATTTATTTAAATTTCATTCTAACTAATGTCTAACTCTAATAAGCACCAAAATGTCGGTATTGTGAAAGGGAAGGCCAGTTCGCTGGCCAGAATTTTTGGAGCACATATAAGGATCAAAATTTTAAAATTAACGGTAAAAAACGCATTTTTGAGGTTTTTACTGAAAATTGCCATTTTAGATACGTGTATTCGTTATATGGTAAATTCAGAATCGGCGTCAAACTTCCTATAGCAATTACTCATTGCACAAAATAGGTTAAAATTGTTCTTAGGAAATTTGCCTATTAACTCGTCTAGCATAACTGGGAG
Organism: Pissodes strobi; assembly: GCA_016904865.1. Classification (NCBI taxonomy): domain Eukaryota; kingdom Metazoa; phylum Arthropoda; class Insecta; order Coleoptera; family Curculionidae; genus Pissodes; species Pissodes strobi. The sequence continues at coordinate 510,126 of MU182863.1, forward strand.
TTTTTTGCTCTATTTCATATCCATGCAGTCGAATCGTCAAACCGACCACATCATTCGATTCTACGCAAAAAATTACATTAGATGTGATTTAAAAGTACCCTTAATCTTTCATGATTCGTACAATCAGAGGTATTTTCCCAAAAATAGTGGTTTGGCCCCACTGTGCGCCGGTCCACTGGTTCAAAGGCCGGTGAGCCTACACGTCTCAGTTTGTCAAATTTTATATGGTAAGAACAGTAATTTCTGAAATTCGTGCCAGACATCCCGAACCCCGTTCCGTCAGTCCGCAGATTTAAGATGAGTGATTGATACACGAGATATTATTACATTACTCCAAAACAAAATTAATGATTAAATGAACCCTATTCAAGAGGAATACTATAAAATTAGGAATAAATATGGCAGTGCTATATTAGAGAGCTGCTATTGGCCGTCTATATGCGCAGTATTAGGCCTAATATTAACCCAATTTAAGGGTCGAAAGGTTTAAAATTCGATGAGGAGTTTCCTTCTTTATATTGTCAGAAATGATAAAAAAAGACCCTTTACATTGTAACGGAATAAATGCTGATTCCCCTACACTAAATATTTACACTCAATTGCAACTTATTCTCGATATTTAATATTTAAGTCAGTGTGACGTCTATTCACGAATGGGTTTATCTCGTGTGGTTAGCGATTTTAAAAGCGCTAGTACTCTATTTAGTACCTACAATTTGTGAATTTATTTTACTATAGATTACTATATTTAATATGAATATTTTTGTGACTTTACGCTACGTGGTTTTTAGTGTTGATCACATGTTATAAATTAGCCAATAAAACATCGGCAAACATAATTTTGTCCAACGTCTTAAATTTTAAAAACGGGATGATTATCTTGTGTTGAGAGACATCAACCGGGTGAGTGCTGATTTGTTAATCTTGAAATATTTAATTCATCTTGCAATTTTTTGACTAATTCTTTCACTTTTAAATATATAATTAATATTTGTTTATAATTCGCTTAATATAATATGCTTACATCTTCAATATATTTTAATAATTGTCGTGACCTCTTGGGTAATATTACCGATTTATTGGTGAATATTTGCGTCTCTCATTATCGAATTCATGTAATTTGAGAGAGGCTTAGTCCAAATTTAGGGAGATCGTAATTATTTTATCGTTCAGTGGTCACGCACATTATTTTACGTATTTTCATTCAAATTGAACAGTATTATTTGGGTTAATTCTCGGAGTAGGATTCCTGCAAAGGTAGTAAATTGAATTTTCAGTAGAATTTCTCCGAATTTTCCCTCATAGTATTGCTGGTTTTCATCTTTCTTTCTTTTCAGGTTCATTTAATTAAATTTTCAATTTATTTGTTACATCTTACATACCCGATTTAGGCATAAGTTCGGAATATGCCTTTTTGTCCGATGCGACTTTTCATGTCACCGCGAGGAAACACTCGAACCGAACAACCTTGACGTGTGGCTCAAGTTTACCGCCAAGGGATTAACCAAGTTTATATGTTGTCTATATCGCCCTCCGAGCGATACAGCCTACCAAAGCTTTTTTTCAACACTAGCTACCACTTTTGACTCAATACAGGTCAATCAGCCCAGTTCAGAAATAATCATTCTGGGAGACTTCAATGCCCACAACACCAACTGGCTCAAACATCACAACAAGACCTACAACGAAGGAAGAGAAGCTGATGTATTTGCCATCAGCTGCGGGCATACTCAACTTGTAGACGAACCAACTTGAATCTCAGAAAGGGGCGAATTCGCCGCCCTCCTGGATCTTTTTCTAACCACCAATCCTGACCAGTACACAATTACTGTTGGGCCGCCATTAGGTACTTCCGACCACAAACTCATTACAACGGTTTGTGAATTGCCACTCACACAGAACGATCCACCATTGCCTCGCAAAATCTGGTATTACAATTCTGCAAACTGGGAGGATCTAAGGGAGTTCTACCTAGATTTTTCTTGGCTCGACGTCTACTTTGGCACTGACGACCCGTCAGTCTGCTGCGAAGAGATCACGCAAGTAATCTCCTCAGGAATGGAAGCATACATCCCAAATTCCATCAAGTTACCATCAAAAGGAAAGCCCTCGTTCGACAGAAGATGCGAAAGAGCAGTAGGTAGGAAACAGCAAGCCTACAAGTACTGGCAGCAAAATCAGACCGCTGAAAATCGCAATTATTTTGTCGAAGCGAGAAACGAATGCAAACGGGTGATCGACGAAACTAAGGACAAACACAATCAAAGGATCAGGAATAAACATTTGCAATGCCCCAGTGGTTCCAGGAATTTCTGGTCGGTAGCAAAGGCAGTAAGTAACAACTTTACAAAAACGTCTCTCCCACCTTTGACAGACGAACGTGGCATCACGGCGACTACAGCCAAGGAAAAAGCAAACATGCTCGCCAAAATGTTTTCATCGCACTCTACCTTAGACGTCCCCCATGGCAAGACTCTCCCCACCATATCGAACATCAACACTACCATGGCAGAGGTCAAGTTTCATCACCGTGATATTCGCAAAATCCTTAAAGAACTAGATACGCTAATGGCATCAGGACCGGGCGGAATACCTGCCATCGCGCTAATGAACTGCGCCAACGAACTAACACCCGTTTTTTCCAAAGAGAGATCGACAGGAAATATATTGGCCTATGTCACTCATATATGGAGTAGGGCAATTGAGAACTACGGAGAGTCTCGAGCGATTGCGTTGGATATTTCAAAGGCATTCGACAGAGTTTGGCATGACGGACTGCTCAACAAACTGCCGTCCTTCGGACTACCAGCCTCTCTCTGCAGCTGGCTTGCCAGTTTCCTTAAGAACCGATCTCTGCACGTTGCAGTTGATGGACACATCTCAGACACATTCACCATCAACGCGGGGGTGCCTCAGGGCGCAATACTTGCACCAACTCTGTTCCTCATCTATATTAATGACCTGCTGATCGAAACGAATAATCCTGTTTACAGTTTTGCAGATGACAGTACCCTTGTCTCCCACTTTAGATCAGAAGCCTGATCTCTTAGATGATGAGTCTCAGTCGCTGTTTCCCACTAATTACAACCTACAACTATTCAAGAACCGTGTCAACCAACATCTTCGCACACACACCGCTCGTCGAGCGCCATAGGATCTCCCTTTAGCATAATATAACTATTAGCATTCACCCTGTCTAGTCTCAATCCTGATGTACCGACATTATTTTGCATTTATGAGAGGTTAATCTCGCATATGTAAATTTATCTGGTTTTATCTGTTATCTAAATTTCTATCTCGAATGCGAGATAGTGATTATATTATCTTTATCTTTAATTAAATTGAGGCGCAATTGCGCTCAGTTTTCGTTTATGTGCCAAGGGCCTAAATAAAAGTAATAGTAATTACTTAACTTGAGTCATATGACTCGTAGTTAGAGATTGTACCTTTATTTCTCTATTTATTATCAAATTTAAAGTTACCTGTTATTTAAATTTACCGAGAGTCACTGAATTGGAACGTCATTCCATTATTTTCTGTTGAATTTTATATTTCAATCATTATTTTCTTTTAAATTTTATATTTAAATCGTCATTTTCTTTTGAATTTTATATTTTAAAGTAAAGAAGGGCAAATCCTGAGTAGCAGTAATTATTTATAATTTTTGCTCATTGTCTGTTCAACTCAACATAGTAATTTGAGTTTCTGATTATATCTGCTTTTACCAGTAAATTTTTAAATTGTAGATTGCTTCATCATATGTGTAACATTGTCACTGATGTTCACATGATATTTCCTTGCTTATTATTTAATTAGCGATATACATTGGCCTAAGACTAGTTTATTTCCTATTTCATGTCATGATTGGTTGAAGAAAACATCTTGCTTGTCAAGCAGCAGGTGTTCGTCCACTTGCTGTACTGAACCACTCTGAGGGAACCAATACTTCGTGAACCAAATAAGTCCTCGATAAACCCAACAGCTACTAACTTGGGAACAGGCAGAAACGGTTCCAGTTTCCAGTAGAGGTCCCAATACGATAGCATGGTTACAGAATAATTGGACGAAGCTAAGTATTAGCCAATTAGAAGATAAACATATTGTGAAGACCCATCTTGTATTATAACATTTCATATCTCTTTTTTAATTTTTTCACATTCATTTTAATTTTCATTATTAAGTCAATTTATTCATCAGATAAACTTCATTTCAAATAATTTCATAAATCATATTTGTATTCTCATTCAGTTACGTAATTAATATTTTTTTATTTAATTTATCGCAGGATAGAGGTCTGCGAGACATTGCGAATTGTGAGGGCAAATTTCTGATATATTCATCTTTATATTTATTTATATTTAAGAAGTCATATTCAATACGCAATGTCTCTAGCAACTCTGGCGCCCACAAAAAAATCACTGTTAATAAGTGAAACAACTCACGCCTGAGAATTACCAAAAAAAAAGGAAACGAGTCTCAAAACAAGCATCATTTATTAAAAAAATTTCTTATGGTTATGAAAATTAGTATATAGTTGGCGAACAACTAGTATTGCGCTACACCATATGGTCCAATATTTATACCATCAAAATATATTTCTGGATCCACCCCTGTTTTATAGTGTCATAAATTTAAACGGTAATGTAATCTAAAGCTGGCCATACACCATGCAGTGTACCGGAAGGCGGGCCTTTCGATTTGCAAACCGGAAGGCAAACTGTATCGTTAGTGGTCATATTGGCCGAAAGGCCGGGCCTGAACTCTCGGCCTCCCAAAAAAACAGTCAGGGCTTGATTATTTACCTTCCGGCTAGGTTTTTTGCTTGCAAGTCGGAACGTGTATTGTGACGATATGGGTACAGGCCGAGAGTTATCAGGTTCCAGTCGTAATTCGTTTATTAGGTGCATATGTGAATTCACTTGTCGATTTATTAACCTCTGTTTTACCCATTTCGAACGTATGCGCTTTATTTTTTTGCTGTTTTTTAGACAATAAAGCAACTCCTATTAACATAAGATCATTTTCCGAGATCTTGTCTACAACTTTTCGCTTCGCACCACACTAAAAACTGAACAAAACCCTCCGAATAAAACGTAACGTGTATGCCTTGCGAATCGAAAGTCCTGCCTTCCGGTAAACTGCATCGTGTATGGCGGCCTTAAAGAATAAAGCTATATGTAAAGGCCGCCATACACGATGCAGTTTACCGGAAGGCAGGACTTTCGATTCGCAAACCTGAAGCAAGCCTGTATTCTCGGCTAAGGCATATACGTTACGTTTTATTCGGAGGGTTTTGTTCAGTTTTAGTGTGGTGCGAAGCGAAAAGTTGTAGACAAGATCTCGGAAAATGATCTTATGTTAATAGGAGTTGCTTTATTGTCTAAAAAACAGCAAAAAAATAAAGCGCATACGTTCGAAATGGGTAAAACAGAGGTTAATAAATCGACAAGTGAATTCACATATGCACCTAATAAACGAATTACGACTGGAACCTGATAACTCTCGGCCTGTACCCATATCGTCACAATACACGTTCCGACTTGCAAGCAAAAAACCTAGCCGGAAGGTAAATAATCAAGCCCTGACTGTTTTTTGGGAGGCCGAGAGTTCAGGCCCGGCCTTTCGGCCAATATGACCACTAACGATACAGTTTGCCTTCCGGTTTGCAAATCGAAAGGCCCGCCTTCCGGTACACTGCATGGTGTATGGCCAGCTTTAGATTACATTACCGTTTAAATTTATGACACTATAAAACAGGGGTGGATCCAGAAATATATTTTGATGGTATAAATATTGGACCATATGGTGTAGCGCAATACTAGTTGTTCGCCAACTGTATACTAATTTTCATAACCATAAGAATTTTTTTTAATAAATAATGCTTGTTTTGAGACTCGTTTCCTTTTTTTTGGTTATTCTCAGGCGTGAGTTGTTTCACTTATTAACAGTGATTTTTTTGTGGGCGCCAAAGTTGCTAGAGACATTGCGAATTGAACATGACTCTTAAATATAAATAAATATAAAGAAAAATATATCAGAAATTTGCCCTCACAATTCGCAATGTCTCGCAGACCTCTATCCTGCGATAAATTAAATAAAAAAATATTAATTACGTAACTGAATGAGAATACAAATATGATTTATGAAATTATTTGAAATGAAGTTTATCTGATGAATAAATTGACTTAATAATGAAAATTAAAATGAATGTGAAAAAATTAAAAAAGAGATATGAAATGTTACAATATAAGATTGGTCTTCACAATATGTTTATCTTCTAATTGGCTAATACTTAGCTTCGTCCAATTATTCTGTAACCATGCGATCGTATTGGGACCTCTACTGAAAACTGGAACCGTTTCTGCCTGTTCCCAAGTTAGTATCTGTTGGGTTTATCGAGGACTTATTTGGTTCACGAAGTATTGGTTCCCTCAGAGTGGTTCAGTACAGCAAGTGGACGAACACATGCTGCTTGACAAGCAAGATGTTTTCTTCAACCAATTATGACATGAAATAGGAAATAAACTAGTCTTAGGCCAATGTATATCGCTAATTACAATGTTAAACATATGATGAAGCAATCTACAAATTAAAAGTTTACTGGTAAAAGCAGATATAGTCAGAAACTCAAATTACTATATTGAGTTGAGCAGACAATGAGCAAAAATTATAAATAATTACTGCTACTCAAGATTTCCCCTTCTTTACTTTAAAATATAAAATTCAAAAGAAAATGATGATTTAAATATAAAATAAAAAAAAAATAATGATTGAAATATAACATTCAAAAGAAAATAATGGAATGACGTTCCAGTTCAGTGACTATCGGTAAATTTAAATAACAGGTAACTTTAAATTTGATAATAAATAGAGAAATAAAGGTACAATCTCTAACAACGAGTCTTATGACTCAAGATAAGTAATTACTATTATATTTATTTAGGCCCTTGGCACATAAACGAAAACTGAGCGCAATTGCGCCTCAATTTAATTAAAGATAAAGATAATATAATCACTATCTCGCATTCGAGATAGAAATTTAGATAACACATAAAACCAGATAAATTTACATATGCGAGATTAACCTCTCATAAATCCAAAATAATGTCGGTACATCAGGATTGAGACTAGACAGGGTGAATGCTAATAGTTATATTATGCTTGTTGTAACAAATAAATTGAAAATTTAATTAAATGAACGAAAAGAAAGAAAGATGAAAACCAGCAATACTATGAGGGAAAATTCGGAGAAATTCTACTGAAAATTCAATTTACTACCTTTGCAGGAATATATAGAATTTACTCCGAGAATTAACCCAAATAATAATAATTTGAATGAAAATATGTAAAATAATGTGCGTGACCACTGAACGATAAAATAATAACGATCTCCCTAAATTTGGACTAAGACTTTCAAATTACATGAATTCGATTAATGAGAGACGCAAGTATTCACCAATAAATCGGTAATATTACCCAAAAGGTCACAACAATTATTAAAATATATTGAAGATGTAAGCTAATTAAAACTGGAATGTAAAAAGGCTAAATTCTTGCTTTAGTCAAATAATACTAAGCGAATCATAAACAAATATTAATTATATATTTAAAAGTGAAAGAATTAGTTAAAAAGATTGCAAGATGAATTAAATATTTCAAGATTAACAAATCAGCACTCATCCGGTCGATGGCTCAACACAAGATAATCATCCCGTTTTCACAATTCCAGACGTTGGACACAATTATGTTTGCCGATGTTTTATTGGCTAATTTATAACATCTGATCAACACTAAAAACCACTTAGCGTAAAGTCATAAAAATACTCCATATTAAATATAGTAATCTATAGTAATATAAATTCACAAATTGTAGGTACTAAATAGAGTACTAGCGCTCTTAGAATCGCTAACCACACGAAATAAACCCATTCGTGAATAGATGTCACTGGCGACTTAAATGTTAAATATCGAGAATAATTCGCAATTGAATGTAAAAATTTAGTGTAGCCGAATAAGCATTTATTCCGTTACAATGTAAAGGGTGTTTTCTAACATTTCTGATAATATAAAAAAGGATACTCCTCATCGAATTTGAAACCTTTTGACCCTTAAACTGAGTTAATATTAGGCATAATTTTCAGCTAAAACTGCGCATATAGACGGCTAATAGCAGCTCTCTAATATACAATATAAAAAAGGATACTCCTCATCGAATTCTAAACCTTTTGACCCTTAAATTGAGTTAATATTAGGCATAATTTTCAGCTAAAACTGCGCATATAGACGGCTAATAGCAGCTCTCTAATGTAGCACTGCCATATTTATTCCTAATTTTATAGGATTTCTCTTGAATAGGGTTCATTAATCATTAATTTGGTTTTGGAGTAATGTAATAATAACTCGTGTATTGATCACGGATCTTAAATCTGCGGAATGGCGGAATGGGGTTCGGGCGGTCGGGCTAGTTCATATACTTAAAAAGAAATATACTGCTAAACCGTCATTTGGACAATGAGTGGAAAATGAAGTCAACACTAAAAGACGGGAATATCAATTTTGCATAAGTCTATCTTTGTCGTTCAGGAAGTTGTTTGTGCGCACGCTCTGTACGGAACGTTCTTATTGGTCCGTTTGTCGCGCATTAAACTGGCCGAGACCGACCCCGACCACGGCCACCTATACAAGGCCATGAAGCACCAAATCTTGCCCTTCTACTACCTAGTGCTTCCCTATTAATCTTAAAATAAGACAATATGGTAAAACTGGACACAAGTTTATTAATTATAAAAATAAATATGAGAAATATAGACATGAAATAAAAATCATATCAAAGATAGAGATAAACTAAAGTTACGAGTAGTAGATGAACGGAATATCTGAATAACATAATTGCTTTGTATTATGCTTGTTGGCTTATAATTTTCATTTTTGATAATATGTATGTATTAATAATATAAACTATGTGATTAGTTAATAACAAATGTGATTACAGTTAAAAGAATATGTAGCCCAAGATCAAAGCAGTTGCAAAAGGCAGTATTTTACGTATAAGTATTCAAGTAGATTTCTCAGAGTAAAACGAGTAACAAAAAATAAAAGGTATATATAGTGTATGGTTTTTTTAGTTAGTTCACCTATTCAGTACCTACTCAAGCACAATCTTTTTAAGTAGCAATAACAGAATACATGATAAAATAAAATGATTAATTAGCTTAAGTCATGTTAAGTAAAACAAATATCACATATATAAATACAAAAAGCAGTGATTTTTCTATGTTGTATAAGTACTGTGAATAAAATGTAAAGCAGTTATATGAACCAATAACTATTGTAACAATAAAAGCAAACCGAAGGTTTCGAAGCAGCTCAATTTTACTAGCTATTCTAGACAGACACTGTTGAATTCTAATCTTCATGCAAGTCATTTTAGTAAAAATACAAGTGCTTATCTAGTTAGTTCGCCACATGAACAAGATATACGGCTTTCCGAAGAAACGGGATGCCGCTTGTGCTTGGAGGGCAAAGAAACAATGGAGCATGTTTTATGCTATCTGGCAATGGAAAGAACTAGACAAACTCTCCACCCCCAGACAATTATTCGATTACATGAAAGGGATTAAGCCTCTGGCCTAGTGGAATCTACAGATGTGAGCCACAACAGACCAAGGGTTGCCCAAATACACATACAATTACAAAATACAATAGTTAGTAAAGTTACAGTTCTATAGTTGATGTTATATCATCTTCATTTTTATTGCCAATCAAAAATATTTTGGCTTCATGAAGCACTTTATCTAAAGTACTTAATATACTCAACCCGCACGTACTGATAGTTTTATATCAGACTTGTCCGAACACAATGTTTTTTTAATGAACAAATTTCCCACAAACACTTCAAGTCTTCTGACCTGACAGAAACACAGACATTTGCACACTTGGGTACCCTTCAGCTGGTTCATTTAAATAGAAAAAGGACAAGTTTCCTTTT
>MU182863.1:543246-568892 GCA_016904865.1 Pissodes strobi
ACTCATTTTGCAACATACCATTCATGCCATGCTATTCAAAAGGGTGCCGAATCCTTGTATTTTTTACGATTTTAGTGAGTTTTGGGTAAAAATTGGGCGTGGCACTCCCAAAATTTTCTACCTTCGGCGGCTTAGCCACCTGCAACGGGTGTCACTGCGGCCTTGGCTACACTGCCGTCCAAAGCGAAATTGCCGTAACTGCAATATGCGCGAAACTGAGATAATTGCGTTTAAAGTTTTTGTGCTTTTTTTACTGTAGCTTTTTTGTAAATATTTTGTCTGACTTTCATGTGTGGATCTAAGGTAACTAAGTTTCAATAAATCGATTTTTATCAAAAAAGTAATGGAGATTTTGCTCTTGTTGTTAGGAACTCACTTACGATCTAATCGGTGAGGAGCCTGCATGACAACATGCCTTCTTCTACCAAGCAACTAGGCCGTATGTGTATGATCCTTACCGTTACGGTGTAATTGCTGTGCAACGCTTAAACTTTTTGGCCAAGCCAAATTGCACTATAGGTAAATAATTAATAGGAATCTAAACTATTTAAATATATTTTTGTTGCACAAAACATTTTTATTTAAAGAGATGATTAAAACTAATATTAATAATAATAATAATAATAATAATAATAAATAAATAAATAAAATAGTTACATATAATAAGAAAATAATAATTTGGGCCTTATGACGATTCAGCGTCATATTCAGAGTTAAAAATAGGCAAGTTGTTCCAAAATTGTTTTCTATTTTCTGGAATTGTCGCATTTATAACTTTTAAAAGGGTTTGCTTTTTTTTCTCAGGAAATTCATTGGGCGCTCGTAGAGTATCCAGTTTACTTAAGAGTGAGTTTAATCATGACCATTTGCAGTATAGGTAAATAATTAATAGGAATCTAAACAATTTAAATATATTTTTGTTGCACAAAACATTTTTATTTAAAGAGATGATAATAATAATATTAATAATAATAATAATAATAATAATATTAGTATTAAATAAAATAGTTACATATAATAAAAAAAAATAATTTGGGCCTTATGACGATTCTGCGTCATCTTCAGAGTTAAAAATAGGCAAGTTGTTCCAAAATTGTTTTTTATTTTCTGGAATTGTCGCATTTAAAACTTTTAAAAGGGTCTGCTTTTTTTTCTGGAAATCCATTGGGCGCTCGTAGAGTATCCGGTTTACTTTAGAATGAGTTTAATCATGACATGACCATTTGCAGTATAGGTAAATAATTAATAGGAATCTAAACAATTTAAATATATTTTTTCTTGCACAAAACATTTCTATTTAAAGAGATGATTAAAAAAAATAATAATAATAATAATAATAATAATAATAATAATAATAATAAATAAATAAAATAGTTATATATAATAAAAAAATTATAATCTGGGCCTTATGACGACTCTGCGTCATCTTCAGAGTTAAAAATACGCAAGTTGTTCCAAAATTGTTTTCTATTTTCTGGAATTGTCGCATTTATAAATTTAAAAAGAGTTTGCTTTTTTTCTCTGAAAATCCATTGGGCGCTCGTAGAGTATCTAGTTTACTAAAGAGTAAGTTTAGTCATGACCATTTCCATTAAACAATCCAGGGTATTTTCTTGGTTCAAAAAGAAGTGTTCTATTTTAAGCTAAACTTGCCCCATTCAGCAATAATTTGCGATGTCTGATAGATATGGACGAGTTGTTACTTTTGGTTTAATTTTGGAGCTGATGACCAATGGCTCAAACAAAATCTTCAAAATCATATAATTTTTGCTCTCTTTTCATTGAAAGCTCCACTTGATTATGAAAGCATCCTATCTCTCAAAAAGTACAGGGCCCAGTTTTTGTTTTGACAAGCACAATTATTGTCTAGCCAAATTTAATTTGTTTTGCGTCTCTTTTATACTACTTAATGCTATCTTCCCTGTGAGAATAAAGATTAAATGATTCGCAAAGATCGCATTCTTCATGCCCCAATTTAGCCAAAAATTATATTTTACCTTTTTTTCGGAAAGTTTCATTATGAAACTTTAGTATCTGGAAATTTGTATTTTAAATCATTAAACAAGAGCGTATTGGTGACATTACTGCTTAGATAGCGAGCATTTGTCCCTACGATAGTGAGATACACACAGATACGGCTAAATTTGTGTCAAGATCATGCTTGATATGATTTCTGCTTGGATTAGCATTATTACTTCCTTGCTGAGCCAAAGCTAGTATACGCTGGAATGTACTGTATAATAAGGACATCTTATAAGGCTTTTATGCGAATTTCATTTTTCCATCCAATTCAATTGAATTTAAATACTACACAAGCATAAAAACTATGCGAGAATATAACAAAACATCCCCTCGCTTTGAAAGGCAGGCAGACAATAAACACCTGTGCAAAGCGAAAAGGCGGTAAGCCAGGCTTACAAGGAGAAAAAGCCGTAGCTGCGCACGTCGACGGCCCCGATACGGTCTTTTCGCTTGGCATTGAGCAGTTACGACATTTTCGATTTGTAGACCATAGCAATTTTGCAGTTAGGATAAATTTCAATAACGAAAAACAAATAGTAAGCACTGAACTGCAGTGTTCTCAATTTCGAAGGATATAGTTTGGTCCATTGGAAGTGCAAATAAGACTCAATTTTCTATTTTTTTGCAGTTAAGGCCTTTTCGCTTTGAACGGCAGTACAGTTCGCCCCCCCTGAGAAAAATTTCTGTCTACGCCCATGCATATACGTATGCGCGCGCTGGTAGCTGCGCCAATTATAAATGTAACGACAAAAATATGTATTGATAAAGGTCACAATAATTATATCAATCGACCTGATAAACGAATGAATAAATGGAGAATAAAATAAGAATAAAATTATTGAAAGCTATCTTAATGCTTGGCTGTCAATGCTTGATTTATATTTATATATTAAAAGCGATTATACCAATCGGTCAGAAAAATAAATGAATAAGTAAAATTAATCTATCTTAAAGCTCGCTTAAATCTTGGTCGACAAGACTAAAATGTTTAAATAAACTTAAGCTTCTGTACGATACCCTTTAGATCCGGTCGTCGAGCTCAGTAGTGGAGGTAGGGAGTACCTCTGGTGAAGGCGCCGAGCACCTGTAGCAAATCCCAAGTACTGCTACTCGATGGCCTCGAGGGTAGAACTAGCAGAGAACTTGTAGCCCGGTGATAGAATCTGTAGCCCGGTGAACGAACCCTGTAATAACCCAACACGAATTAGACGAAGGCCCTTATTTCAATGAAAAAAACTATAGCCCTCCTTGCATAAATATATTTTCTTTATAAAACAAATCCCCCCAAACATTATCAATGGATTTTCAATGACCATCAGGAAATAAAAAAAATACTAAGGTACAGACAACTTGAATATAAAAAATATAAACTTTCCCCATATGATCAAAACTAAAGTCACATTAAAATAAAATTCAGATATGATAAAAGGGAGTAGATAAAATAACTCATGGAATGCAAAGCAAAGCAAATAGTGGTCAATGTACAAAAAAAAGGTTAACACAGATCAGGCAATTAAATCGTTAAATTAGATAAAAAAAAACCTTAGCAATAATTACCTCGCTTGTGCCGGAGGGTGGCTAGAGAATCGACGGTCTCGATCTTGTACGATGAGCTCGGAAAGCCTCTAGAAATAAGGGAAAATAGCCATTAGCATCATTGCGTCCACGTGCTTCACAAGCAATAGAAAAATAATAATTCCAGAAAAAAAGCTTACCTAATGTAGTATTTAAATCCCGATAAATCGGTCGTGTCAAAACACAAACTAGAAACTCAACACAATATCCCCAAGAAGGGTAGTATAAAATGCAATACTAAAAGCTGAGTCACTATGACTGCACTAAAGCAACTTTCCTTTATCACCGAAGGGTATTTCTGGAAGAACGAATTTATCCGTTTCAGTCAATTTGCCTTTTTCCACTTCCACGGAATTAAAGAACTAACGTCAGATCAGGAAAAAAGGTAGGACCGTGAAATGCTTTACAAATCGGTACGAGGAATAATTCTAAGATAATAAACGACTTAGTTCTCGTTTATTATGGTTGTAAAATGCGGGGGAAGCCACAATTAATGAGCTGAAATTAAATTGTTCAAGAAATACGAGAAAATATTCCCCCAAGAAATGATAAACTCTTAAAAATCTAAATCGACAGTAACAATTATGGTAAACAGCCCATTCCTACTACCCAGTGCCACCAACAGTACCAACCGAATATTGCTAATATTGCAGCATACAGCGTAGAAAGATAAATATCAGAGGTACCAAAAAGTTATCAGAAGTTATCAAAAGTTATGAAATATTTAAACCGAAAATAAAATATGAATTTAACGAATTTAATTAGGCTTTACAGTAGGCTTTATTATCCCAATTCTTAAAAATATAGAACTGTTTGCTGGCCGTTCTACGGTAATGTAATATAAATTAAGCAAAGTTATACCAATAACATTGTATCCTATTTTAATAATGTGATCAAACCTAAGCGATCTGTGGTTCGCTTATCAACTAAAATAAATATAGTCACAAAATACCTGAGGGCCGCATAAAAAAATGGATGATCAAAACAGCTACTCAAGGCCACAACAGTGTTATAAAAGCTAGTACAAATATATAATTAACCTATATGTGGATTAAAATTAATTTACATTAATAAGTGCGGCATCCTTAAGCTCATTGACAACAGATCGAATCAATAAATTTAGAATTAATTAACCGAAGAGTATTGACCTCTTAGCAACTCTTGCCGCAAAGTATAGCATCTTTTGTTGCTAAATTCAGCATGTAAAATGAACTTTAATATATTTTTCACTGGCCAAATCAGACTGTTACAAATTGTTTGCATATTTTTTAATAATGTAATGGTCCTAATAAGTATTTGTTATTTTACCGACGATTTGAATGTGTATCTTAGAATTAAAGTACGTCTTGTTTTAGTGTTTTAGATTCAAAAAGATTTTTCCAAAGACAATAATTATATTCTCGTTGGATTTTTCTATACGTACCATAATGGTAGATGTGTAAATTCTCCAGTTGGCCACAATATGATTGGTAAAATACCTTCAAAAATCGCTAGTTATCTTAATCTCGATAATGCGAATGACTTTACTAGCCACTATTTCCGACGTAGTTCTGCTACTATGTTAGCAAACCAGGGTGGATACTTGCTATCTGTTAAAAGTCATGCAGGCTGGAGGTCGTCAAGTGTTGCTGAATCTTATATTGATGAATCTCTTCAGAGCCACATAGCAATTGCTGAAAAACTTACTGATACAGGAATATCCCTTCCAAGTAGTTCTAGTTTAAACATTCATGAACCGTCAGGGGTATTAAACCAATCAATTAAATATAATAAAAATGAACAACTCTCACGAGTTTCGATATCTAATTGTGAAAATTGCACTATAAACATAAATATTTATAACAATGCATCAAATGTATCTGAAAATAATTAGTTATTATTATATTTTTTTAAACTTAGATACCTACCTACTTAAGTAATTTGTTCTCTTTTGTAACAACAAATGATAACGCATTCAATGTACCTATCTGAAAATAATTAATTATTGTTGTTATGTTTTTTTTTTAATTTAGATACCTACTTAATTTATTCTCTTTTTGTAACATAAATTTCGGTAATTATTGCTTATACGGTTTTCTGCTATTTTTGGATTAAATGGAAATTTTTTTTATATAGGCACATTCTAGTATCTTTGGGGATTGCAAATATACTGGCGGAGAAGAGATATTTTTATTTTTTTTTAAGTTATATTTGTTTTCTTTTTTTAATTTGGGTTAGTTTTTGTTAGTTTTTGTTAACCCAAACTAACCCAAGCTAACCTAAACCACAGAAAATATAGTTGTGTAACTATATTTTCTGTGCCTAAACTAACCCAAACTAACCAAAACTAACCCATTATTAGAAAAAGAAAACAGACATAATTTAAAAAAAAATTAAAAATTTCCGCCAGTATATTTGCAATCCCTAAGGACACTAGAATGTGCCTACATAAAAACTTTTCCATATAATCCAAAAATAGCAGAAACCCGTATAAGCAATAATTACCTAAATTTCAAACGATTACAATAATTTAATTTGGTAAATACATTCATATTACCTATATAGACAAGACAGCTGGCTGACAGCACAGCCTGGATGTCATGTGAAAAAGCGTACATATCAAAAAGTGCACTAAATTTATAATTTCAAAATTAAAATTTTCATAAAATTTCGAGACTTTCTTATATTATTATTATCCAAAGGTATATTAGAAAGGTAAAACTTTCATATTATATATACAGTTTGGTTGGTTTTCGCGCACAGTGTGCGGGAAAGTACTACTTTGCATATGCAAAAGTGTGCGCAAAGTAGCTTCTTTGCGGGCACCTGTAGAAAAAATTAATTACGATTGCTATGAAAAATATGAGCTATTGAATTTTTGCTTCGCCAACAACAGTTTAAGAACATTGAATTTCTAAGAAGGTGAAAACGTTAATACAGTTGCAATTAAAGCATTATGAAAAGTCCGTACAATAGGAATTATTGTAAACGATGAAGCACTTATTAACGAATGTTCCAAATAAGGGCTTAGGATTTAACCGACTCATTTGATTTAAAATTTTTGTTTGCGCTCCGCGTTTTGGTTTTACATTATTTATCTATGGTTTTACTCTTGCCGCACCTTAATAATTTATTATTTGCGTTACAATAGTAAACGATTTAAATGTAGGTATATATGTTTTTATATAATTATTATGTATGTACATATAAAGTGATTAGTGATTACGTGATACCTATTAACTGATTTGAAATTTTGCAATTCAAAAAGGTGCCGAATCCGTTTTTTCTTTGACGATTTTAACGACTTTTGGGTAAAAATTCGGCGTGGCATCCGCAAAATTTTCCGTTTTCGGTCCGCCCTCCCCCTCCCCTGAGAATTTTTTCTCTGTCTACGCCCATGGTTCCAAATGTACCGAATTTTGTCTCATTTCTTTATTAATATTTTAGTAAGTGAGTTGCAACCATTTGACGATATGAACCAATGCCAATGTTCAGTAATTTTAATCAACTCGTATGTCGTATGTAAGTACTTCAACCCTTCTTATGTGCCATTGCGAAATCTAAGCTATTTGAGGAGTGTAGTCCTCGTGATGTGATGCAAACACTTCAGTAATGAACAATCGTTTTTTTTTATTTTCACTTTAACGGTCCTAATCTCCGCAATTAAAACACGAAGCAATCAAACTTTCTATAAGCAAACAATGATAATGGCGGTGATTGATCCGAAAAAATACAGAACTCATAATAAAAGGATAGAAATCGCCGTTTTATGTGCAATAATTAGTTGATTTAACGCATATGGTAGTAGCACTTGATAATTATTATTAAATAGTTTATTTGTTCAGCAAAATACATAAAATACACCAAATACCTGCATAAAAGCATTGTATACAATGATAGAAGTCTAAGATTTGACTATCGGGCGTACCCTTAATAAAGTGATTTTTCCAAAAATCCGAATTGAATTAAGCCTTATAAAGACATGCATTAAACCCAAGGAAGTAAAATAAAAATTAGTCCTAGTAAATTTTTAATATGGCCGAGTTAGGATAAAATGGCAGATCGATCCGGAATCCGGACTGGTGACATGGTAAAAGACGAACTATGGAACTTAAAAGATAACTTGGGACAAATGTTTTATGCTATTTTCTTGATTATTATTGGATAATGATCGATGATCTCAACTTTCCGGTCTAACCGTAGGTAGGATGATTATTTTTTCAACATACAAAACATTTGAATCTGAGAGATTAATTTTTTTTGTTGAGAGTTTTAGAAAACGTGACAAAAAAATCTTCCCCATTTCGTGCACTACTTAAGCTACTAAAATTTCAAAAACTATAGAGAAAATCAGTAAAACCATTTTAAAAAATTAATTGCAGCGGGAAGAAAGGAAAGAACCACGACCTCATAAAGTGCCGATAACTCTTTATCTTTTATCTAAATTTCTATCTCAATGCGAGAGAGTGATTACCTTATCTTTATCTGTAACTAATTGAGGTGTAATTACGCTCAATTATCGTTTATGTGCCAAGGGCCATATAGAAGAGATATAGAAATTACTTATTTGGAGTTATAAGACTCGTTTATAGAGAGGTGGTACCCGTATTTTTCTATTCATCATTAAATTCAAATTATCTTTTATTTAGGTTTGCCGAGAGCCACTGTTTGGAACATAGTTTCATAATTTTCTTTTGAATTTTAAATTTCAGTTATAATTTCTTTTGAACTTCATATCTTAAAGTAAAGAAAAAGAATATCTTGAGTGACAGAAATTATTTATAATTTTTGTTCAACTTAAAATTGTAATTTAAGTACCACAAGGTTTAAACATAGACCCATTTCTCCTTTTGGTAGCAATAAATAATATTGTCGACGTAATTAGGAACAAAAACGCTTTGCTCTTGTAAATGATGTTAAAATATTCTTAGAGATTGATTCTCAAGCCGATTGTTATAAGATATTGAATAATTTTTAAAATATTACAAACTGGATGTGACGTAAATGTAAGCTCACGTGTGGCTCTGACACTTAACCAATTATTAGCAGATGATCACCAGCACACTATTAACGAAAATCAACTGGAGCCTACTAGTGGTCAGCGAGACTTGGGTCTCGTATTTAATAGCAGAATGTCATTTGCTGAGGGTATTTCTAACTATGTATAAACTGCTAAATAATTATCATTATATCCTAAGTTTGAACTTAAAAATGTTTATGTAAATATACAAGGCAAACTTATAAACAAAGCAGTGAACAACGCAAGTACTAATGAGTCTTAACTTGCAGTTTTATGATATAGGTTCTCGAGCAGACCGTCAGTCCGGCAGACTTTGTCTCACACCAATTTCGTTCATCCAGTGCTTGCGGAGGCCCCTCTATATATCCTAAACCACTAACCCGAACCCTAGTCTGGCGATCAGATCTCGTTAGTCGAAAGGCTATCTCTGAATTGAGCCCTTCAAAGCTCAAAACACTGCTCCAGTGCCCATATGTAATAACTTACGCGGGGCTCCTGAGTACTCCTTTCCAAGATGTAAAGTACTTTCAATGTTAAGTCTGTCAAATGGTTAAAGTGAATTAGATTGATATATGAGTGAAATCAAGTTAAACTAGTTAGCCGTTAAGAAACTAGAGTAATTACCTAATTTAAATATCCAAAGCTAAATAGCACACAACGAAACTCTTAAAATAATTTATTATAAGCATACCAATTTGAAAATTTACTGTAACCAGTAAATTTTCAAATTGTTGATTGATACCTCCTAAGTAACAGTCTAACTGAAGTCCACATGATATTTACCTGAAGATTAGTTAATTAGCAGTGTACGTTGGTCTAAGACTTGTCTATTTCTTTCATGTTGCGACTGATTGGAGACGTCGACGACAGCTGTACCGTGCAAGTTGGTGGGAATCGTCACATGGATTACCTGTAAGTCCTGGATAACCCTAACTCAAATGAACTTAGGTACAGGCAGAAGCGGTTCCAGTGGAGGTCTCAAGACGATCGCATGGTTACAGGATAACTGAACGAAGTTAAGTATCAGTCAATCAGAAGAAAAATTTATTGTAAAGACGAACGATCTGTTATTATTATTTTTTTCAATCTTTTAATTTTCATTCTCATTGCTAGTCAATTTATTCAAAAAACTATATTTCAAACAATTTCATAAGTTATATTTACATCTGATTATATAGATTTCAATTTTTCAAATTTCATCACTCATATTTGTAAATTAATTATAAATTAATATTATTGTTTTAGAATACCCTTGTTTAATTTATCGCAAGATCGAGATCTGTGAGACACGAATTATAAGGGCAAATTTCTGATATTCTTATCTTTATAGTTATTGATCTTTAAGTATTTATATTCAGTTCGCATTATCTCTAGGAACTCTGGCGCCCAAAATATAAAATAAAATTCAGTTAATAAAAGAGACAGCTCACCCCCTCAGAAAAAAAATTATCATACTTAATTAAATTAAATAAATTAACTTTCGCTACAAATTAGTGTCCAACTAAATTTATCCTTACAAATTGGCGACTGAGCTATTATTTAATTACAATACAATGTTCTGATTGAAGAATTAAGAGAAATATATAACCTGCATACCATCCAAGGCGTGGCGCAACGGAGAACTAGTCGTGACAATATTATAGAGAAAATACTAGAACACATTATAAAATTATTCATAATCCAGTTAAGTAATTCAGATTCGCCGCAAACACACCTTCAGCTTTAATTTAACACGAAAATCAATCAGTTTCTCACAATCACTTATTCCACAAACTCACTCATAAATTAATCAAACTAACAAATTCATAATTATTATGCTAAAAAGAAGTTCTTATTGAAGCCACTTGCCAAAAAAGATATGGTCGTTAAGAAAACAAATTCATTGACAATGTGTTTTCGAAAGGAGTTAAAACAATGTAAGGCATCCCTTAAATCAGGAACAGGTACGGAAGAAGTGTACAAATCAAATTTGTGGTACTTTGACCGTCTTCTGTTTAGAATTGATCAAGAAACACCAAGACAGGGCGGGATAGACACAATAGAAGAAAATAGTATCACGAGTCCAGAAAGTGATGTAGGTATCTACTAAATGTTTTTTTTTTCGGCTAGATAATTTCAGTTGCCTTTCTTTCAAATCGAATGTAGGTCACTATTCCAATCAGTTCATTGCAGGTTTCATCATTCATACGCAGGTAATTAAACCAGTCTTCAGATTCGTGTTTTAGTTCATTAAGTAAATTTATATACGTAAACTCTTGTTGTTAACCAATTCTTTCTTTTTTCTGGTCACTTGTTTCTTCTTTTTTTATTATCAAAACTGCCGCTGCAGCTATGAATAATCTGTGTCGATCGCTCACAATTGTTAAGACTGACAATAAAACAAATTTAAAAACAGACTGTGTGTGTGTTGTTAATGAGTTCCGTCTTGCATGACGATTTAAGACTGTACAAGTAAAATGACAGATAAGCATGCGTGTCTGTGGCGGCCTTAGAGACAAAATAATAGACTCTAAAACGAAAGAGAACACCTTGAAAATTGGGTCCTGCAAAGGCGAAAATGGGCAGTCATTTAGTAACAGTTATTGTAGTTTTATCGCAAAACTGGACATCGGTTACAAAGGATATGACTTTGTTATTCCCCTATAGATAGAAGCATGCTGGCTTTTTGGACAGAAACGACAAACATCGCAAAGAATCGTGGTACAGGGGGATTTAAGACTGGCAAGGATTTTTCAAAATAGTGAAAGACCATGAAATTTCGGTTATACATGTACGAGCATGTTTCGTTTATGATTCATTGAAAATGGGTGGTCAAGTAGATAACTTGTTGGAATTCGGTAATCAACTAAATATACAGAGATGAAGAGAAATAATTAAAGGAATAATAGACGTAATTATTATCTTGGCCATGCACATGTGATTTACCTTTTCGTGGCCATAGAAAAGCTTCAGAGGGTACTGCTTCAATTTAAAGGTAATTCTATATCTATTTTAGAGCTACTTGCCAAATACGATCCATTATTGGTATCACATT
Organism: Pissodes strobi; assembly: GCA_016904865.1. Taxonomy (NCBI): domain Eukaryota; kingdom Metazoa; phylum Arthropoda; class Insecta; order Coleoptera; family Curculionidae; genus Pissodes; species Pissodes strobi. Next base: position 554,877 of record MU182863.1, read on the forward strand.
TAAAAAATAATACCAACAGAGACAAGTACTTGAGTCCAGAAATTAAAAATTAATTAATCCACATCATTTTAAGTGAAATTAAAAGAACAATTTTCAATGGAATAAAAGATGCTCTTTTTTCACTATTATTTGTCACAACACAAGATATTTCAAAAATAGATCAACTTAGTCAAATTGCGAGAGACATGCTAATAGAAAAAGATGAAAATAATCACCCAAAGAAATTTTTGTTGGATATTTTGAAGCAACAGATCAAACTTCTAAGAGACTGGAGTATAAAATTGTCACAATTTTGGAGGAAATGGGCCTAAACCTTGCTAAGTGCCGCGGCCAAGAATACGCTGGAGCTTGAAATATGAGCGCAAATTATGTTCATTGTGCTGCTCAGAACTTAAATTTGGCGTTGAATGATGCTTGTTCCTATGTTAAAAGATTTTTATGATATTTGTCAATCAAATTTTGTCAGAGAAAGATAGCAAGTTCGGACAGATGACGCGGAAAAGACGAAGATAAAAGATAGGGTTTGAATTGTGGGCGGACCGGCTCCTCAAGATATTATTATATTATATTCCCAGTCTATTTTGATTCATAGGTTGATGCTATTCCTGGTAACATTAGATTTTCAAGTCGAATTTTTGCAGTGAATTAATCCACTCCGATTGAAGCTGCCAGTAAGTATTATTCAAGAATCCTAACTAATATTATAAATGCGAATAATTAATATCATAAATGCGAATGTGTTTGTTTGTTTCTTACGCTTTCACGCATAACCTACTCAACCGATCATCAAATTTTGACAAGCGTCTAAGGCCAGAGCGATGCGAAACAGCGCATGCGAAATATTGCCGAAATATCGGAATTATCCATGTCTTTACGTTCTAGCGAAATTTGTTCAACTCCTCGGTGGTGTGGTAGGTAGAGGTTCTGCATGTCATTTCTGCGCTGTGGGTTCGATTCCTCTCGGTCGCGGCAGATGCTTTGTTTACATTTTTTTAAGGTTATGTTTGTTTTTTTTATTAATTTACTTTTCTTTCATAATTTTGGGTTAGTTTAGTTTAGCCTTGGGTTAGTTTTGGTTAGTTCTTGTTGATTGCGCCCCCGTAGCGAGCGGAGGGCCATGCAAAGCCATAATAATAACTATTATTCGTGTTTCGCCATTCCGCATGCACGGTTCCGCATCGAAATTTTAGTAGGCACCCTAGACTGTCGTGAAATTTTGTAAGTATAGATATTTAAAAGGACATAGGACTCTTTTAGCTTTTACCCGTGGCTTTGTTTGCGTTGAATTTTACGTTTAGTTTTAACCTATTTCCACGCGTAAACTACATAACCGATCATCCTGAAATTTTGTACAGGTATTTTCAAGGTTATAGTAAAGGACATAGGACACTTTTAGCTTTTACCCGCGGCTTCGATCGAGTTGATTTTTACGGTTAGTTTTAATCCTATTTTACACGCGTAAACTACAAAACCGATCATCCTGAAATGTTGTACAGGTATTTTCAAGAGTATAGTAAAAGACCTTGGAAACTTTAAGCTTTTACCCGCGACTTCGCTCACGTTGATTTTTACGGTTAGTTTTAATCCTATTTTCCACTAGGGTTGCCAACTCACCCGCCGTACGCGGAATGTCCCGATTTTCGAGGCATATGCGCCGCGTCCCGCCACTGTCTGTCGCGGGACGCTATTGGTGTTTTTGTTACATTTTGAGTCAAAAATAATTTGTCCCGAATTTGGCCTCTTGGTCCCGCGGTTTGGGCAAGTTTGTCCCGATTTTCTTTAGAAGCGAGTTGGCAACCCTATTTCCACACGTAAATTAAACCGATCAACATGAAATTATGTACAGATATTTTCAAGTATGTAAAGCAGTGTTGCCAATTAGCGTGTAATTACACGCTTGTGTGCGTTTTGATTGTCTTGCGTGCATTTTTCGAACGCTCTCAAAAAGCGTGTATTTTGTGTGTAATTTCACAAAAAGCGTATATTTTGAATGTAATTTTGTAAATTGAAAAAACTTTTTGTTTTTTTACGGCTTTCCAAGCCAAAGCCGATATACCATTACCATCTATTGTAATAAAAAATAAATAGGATTAGACGTGCTTTCCTGTTCTGATTTACAAATCCAACGACATCTGTCGGGCTATGACCCATTATACGGCTCTTCAGTTTGTTTAGAGTTTTAGGCTTTGCTTTTATCTATTTTCTATACAAGAGTCTAGCGACCCGACCAAATTTTCGATACCAAAGGCCACCTATACTACATAGGCTGGCCTGGCGTGGAATATATTCACAAAGAAGGGGGATTGTTTGTGAATGTATTCGCGGAAACACATGCAAGCTACTGTATATCGACTATAATACGGCTTTTATTAAATATATCCTGGTTTTTAGTTAAATAAAGCAACATATTTTGGAAAAAGTGCATCCAAAGTACGGGCACGTATTACAATAAGTAATATCACTTTTCGCATGGCCCTCCGCTCGCTGCGCTCGCTACGGGGGCTCAAGAAAAGGAAACTAACCAGGTGCTAACCCAAACTAACCCAAGACATACCCAAAATCAAGAAAAAACTGTTTAGAAACTTAACCTTAAAAAAAAATAAAAAGAAAACAACGGGGTTTGAACCCGAGCCGCCGACGCCGATAAATGCCGCTGCCGAGTTCAGACCTAACCATCTAGTCCTCTGGACCACCACGCCTTATATGCAAATCGATTGCATCACGATGACATAGCGCGAATGCAATCGCTTGAGTCAACGCCATCTGCACTAGATGGCGCTAGAGTCGGTATCGAAAATTATATCGGGTCTACAGACGCTTGTTTTTCTATTAGGTAGGTGTTAGCACTGTCAGCACCTAACCTTGATGGGCATGGGGTTCCCCATATATATACAATAACAAAGGTTCCCGATGGAATTTTGGTGCTTTGTTCACTGTGTGTACAGTATTTTTTGTTGTTTGTTCGATTTTGGTTTTACTTATTCCTTTCGTTGTGCTATGCATTGTGCGGCTTAAATTAGTGTTATTTGTTATTTTATTTTTGTGTTTAATATTAAGAATTTTAGAACTAGATGCTTGTAACATTTTTGGTAGCCTTAAAGGTAGCCTAAACATGATATAACGAAAAAAGTAATAGATTCTTTTTCCCTTGGAAATAGCGTAATAGAAAACACCTGATTATAATAGATCTATTACCACAGCAAATATATTTGCCGTGCTATTACTATTGTAATAGGGGTGGCAACATTAGTCACCACCACTGTCAGGTGGCAGTTGTGACAGCACAGAATTTCCCTCGTCAAGGCAAAATACAAACCCAAGTGTGACAGCTGACAGCGTGACACCACAAATCATTCTCTCACTTCTGTCTTGTATTACATTTTTATTTTTTAGTTGATCCGGGCGCAGATACTTCATTCTTAATCATCCATCCGCATGACAAGCTCTGGAGTTGAGCGTGCGCATCACAAACACATTTCTGTCAGCGCGTCTCGTGTGCAGTGGTCAGATCCTGTGCTTGCGAAGGGATGGCCCGCGTTCGATTCCCGTCGGTAGCAAGACTTTTTTAATATTTTTTAAGGTTATGTTTGTTCATTATTTTAAATTTGCGTTAGTTCTATTTCGTTGCGCCCCGGAGCGAGCGAAGCGAAATGAGGGCATTGAATGAAGTGAAAAAAAATATTCGCGCGCAAACCCAGGTTTCGTCAGCCGGATGGACTTGTGTGTGTAGATAGTTAAGAGTAAAATGTGTGCGAACCGAGCCTGTTGGTTGATCGGAGACAGGGTTGACCTCTAGATTTGGGCCCAGTTCTCAAAATCATTCGTCAAAAAAGTTATTCTTTCTTCCAGATTTTTCAAAATATTAAAATGTAGGTGGAGACTAAAGTCTAGGTCCCAATGGCAACTGGGCGCCCGACAGTATTGCCATTGTAGTGATTTGTTTACTATTTCAGAATGTCTAATATTTCACTTCACGCAAGGGACGTAACCTACTAAAACTAACCAAAGATAACCCAAGACTTGCCCAAAATGAAGAAAAAAAAACTTTTTACAAACAAAATCTTTAAAAAATAAAAAGAAAATTTATGCGAATAGATCCCGGGCCGCCGTATCACAGACAGTGCATCTAGCCACTGGACCACCAATGCAGTTGGAAGCAATAATTGATTGCACCGTAAAAGCATGCGTAAACTAGCATTGTTTTACCCATATATGTAACAAGTTCTACATATATGGTTTTACCGATAAAACACTGGCGATGCTGTCGGGCGCCCAACTGCCATTCGGACCTAGACATAGATACGCGCGTCTGCCTATAGCAAATTTTCAACCTTCAGACCTGCCTATTTGGCAGCAGTCCGCTGTGGTCGCTCGCTTCGGGGGCGCAACCAAACAAAACTAACCCAAACTAACCAAAGGCAATGCCCAATATCAAGAAAAAAAACTGAATAATATATGAATTAGCACGTACGCATGCGTGAAGGCTCAAAACTGCTGTAGGTAGACGGGAATGACTTAAATTAGGTGGTGTGTAAAAAGTGTGTATTTGTGAAACTAAGTGCGTGTAAAAGCATGCAATTTGAACAGCTCATTGTGTAATTTCACAAATTCAGAGCGGCAACACTGATGTAAAGGACATAGGGCACTTCTAGCTTTTACCCGCGGCTTCGCTCGCGTTGTTTATTACGGTGTTAGCTATCGAAGGCTCCGGGTTAGTTTTAATCCTGTTTTCCACGCCTAAACTGCTTAACCGATCATCATTAAATGTTGTACAGGTATTTTCAAGAGCGTAGAGGACATAGGACACTTTTAGCTTTTAACCGCCGCGCCGCGAGGCTTCGCTCGCGTTGATTTTTACGGTTAGTTTTGATGTGTAAGCAACATCTTATGCGGCGGCATGAGGGTAAATCTCGGCAAATGGGATGAAAATGTGGGGCCGGAAATGTAAAAGCCAATGTGACATCATAACCATGCGCAGTGATTAATGCGCAGCTACTTCAGCGCTTCCTTGTAAAACGTGTTCTTTCTCACGCCAAACTGTAGGCAATCAATTCGTGTCGAGGATGTTTATGTAAAGATATCCTATTATTACACATCAGTGCCTCGAGTACTAGCAGACCCGCTCATTTTTTTTCTGTACATTAGATATTCTTGCCAATCAGTTGAAAACAACTCTTGAAAGTATATATTTTTTATTCTGAGAAATTAACATCGTTAGGTGAAGAAGAATTGTATCTGAAAGCACGCAATTTACAAACGATATACCATAAAGACTCGCCTATTGACTTTCCATCAAATTTTAAGCCTCTGAACGGGACTAGTATTTCAAAATTAAAAACAGTGTATGAACTTGCGGATTAGTGAAGGGACTATTCGAATACAAATAATCGAAGTATTCGATTCTAGCTTGCATTTGAATGCATTCGATTCTCAACGAAGAATTCGAATACCAGAAATATTCGAATGCGCTAACAACGAATTAATCGTCCCTCGAATGCTGGTTGAATCGAAATGAAATATGAATCGGCACAATTCGCGTCAAATGCGATTATAATATAACTTGTTCGATTATGCTGGTCTGCCGTCTGAACAACAAATAATAACGGGCCTTGTTTTGTATTATGGTGAACAATAATCGAAAACGCTATACTATAAAAAGTATAAAATAGAGTGGTTTAATTAGTGTGGTAGTTTTTTAATTGTTGAATATATGGGAATTCAAATCTAAATTATTAAAAAGTTATGATTTTAGTAAATATCTAAACAAAACAACTTTTAACCAATATTTTATTTTTTAACCGTGAATGATTCCACTAATCTTTGTAAAAGATTTGCTCTTATGCTTAAATGTATCAAGAATGAAGACTTCAAGATCAAACAATCCAGAATTAGACAATATGCAAATTTGAATTCGAGAACGAGACTTTGAATTCACTTGAAATCTCGAGAGGTTGAATCGCTAATTGAAACATTTGGGATATCGTGACTAATACAAATAATTCGATTCTTTGTATTCGAATAATCATTCGATTCACAAAAGTATTCGAATGCAAGATATTCGATCCTAAAAATCATCCGATTTTCCCTTCACTATTGCGGATCATTTATTAATAAAAAATCGGTGCGTTTCTTCAACCTTTTAAGTTGTATCCAGTGCAATGATATGATATTTCTAACTTTACCAGTTAGTATGGCATCAGCGGAACGATCTTTTTCGAAACTGAAAATAGTAAAAACCTATGTATGTTGTTATGCCATGGGACAACAACGCCTTTCGGATTTATCCTTAATCAGTATCGAACACGAATTTGTTAAAACATCAAAGATTGATGAAATTATAATGATTTAGCAAGAAAACTCTAGACAGTTTTTGTTACGCCACTGGCGATAAGTAGGTACTGATAATGCTAATTAGTGTTCTTCTTATTATCTCATAACGCTTATTGCCTGGCGAACTCTTAAATACCTAGGTCATAACAGAATTTACCTAAACATATTGGGGTCAACCACTGAGTTAATATAAAAATGCTCCTTTAAATTACTGTGTGCTCCCTTAAAATTGAAATCTCAATAAGTATTTTGAAATGGAAAGTGGTTTGACCTACGCTCATTTCCGTATAGCTAGGGTTACATTTGGGTACAGAACAAGTGGAGTGAAGCTACTGCCTAGGTGGAATAAAAAGGTCATTGCTCATGAGGTCTAAGTAAAATAGTTTCATGACAATAGGGTGTCAACACACTGGTACTGGGAATCCGTTTTACAGAAAATTAACAGGAATTGAAGAAAAGGCCGCTAATACAGTAGGAGAGCAAAAAGGTGTAATAGGCGTTCATTTCAATTCCAGTAAAGCTCCCATCAATCAATGGTGTCTATAGGGAACTACGAAAAGAAAAGAAAACATCAAAACAAGAAGATTACGATCATAGGATGAACAATATAAAACACCCTGGATAGATCAATCGTCAAGACCTGTAATCAATGTTTAGTAGTTTCCAAGTCAGCCCAGACCTTCCTCAGAAGTAAAGAATCACCTGACCTCAATCCCTATTCCTCCTAAAAAGAAGTTAATCAAAGCATGCCGTCAACGAAAGGTGCAAAAGCCGTAACCAAGTAGGTATACAAGTTCAAATAAATAAGTAATAAGTATTTGTTAATATTTAAAGAGACGTTCTAGAGAAGTAGAGAAACACTGATGGGCGTCAATCTCTGTTCTTCCTAAAAGAAGTTAATTCACTCTTATTGAAAGCGCGCACGCGGCTTCTGATAACTGCAAGTTCATGGGTAATTAATCAGCTATCTCATTTATTTTATAGCAAGTATTTTAACTGCATTGGAAAAACATAGAAAATCTTGATATAAATTAAAATAGAAAAATAAATACATCAAAATCTGTTCAATGAAAGAGTGACGAAATAAATGCGGAAAAAACCATCCAGTTGATTAAAATTTTTCAAGGGCCATGCCGCTTCGTTATACAACCCTGCGCATTTCGAAAATTTCGTTTTAAGGCAAGATTAAACAGTATAGAACGGGTTACTTTTCATAGCAGCCAAGCCATTAGCAGCCGGGATGCCTTAAAACACTCCGCCAATAAGTAATGTATTGGTAGTTTCGGCGCTACAGCTCCATACCTAACTTTACTGAACATATTGACATGAATTTATATGCCATTAAAAATTCAACTTTTGTAAATTATTCAAAACACCACGAATAATAAACTAATATCTGATAGAATTCGGAGATAATTATCTGCCTAGATCGGGGACAATTGCAAAGATCGAGGCCAATTAGGGTTGCCAACTCTAAAATTTCTTAAATCGGGATGTTGCATATAAAAAATCGGGACATTCCTAATAATATCGGGACGTGTCGGGACCTAAGGTAAAGAGTTGAAAGTTTGCTGTGCACAACATCAGTTTTGAATCCCGGGAGGACTTTAAAATGAGAATATAGAATATAGTCAAGAATAAATTTTATTCGAATTTAAAAGGAAAACTTTTTTAAGTACAAGAGAACATAGTAAAGAAAATAAAATAAAATAACCGAATATAGAATAGAATATCCTACCTAGCATATTATGTAACATGAAAACGTAACAACCATATCATTGCGAAACAACTAAAAGGCTACTTCTTAGTACTTCTAATTCTGTGTGGATGACATATTATAAAGGAAATTTATTCCTATGCAATGTAAAAAATAACATTTTGTTTTGCAATAACTAAGAACTAACAACTAAAAAATATATTCTATTGCGTTATTTAAAGGAGTATTTTTTTTGGCTTTTTGCTGAAGTGAGCATTATTGATAAGCGCGTGCTTGTAAAATTCTCTACAAGTCTGTGTAAAATGAACTTTTATTTGTAACTCACTTTTAATATGTTCAACTGTAAGCCGGTTTCTAGAGTCTGTCCATGCATTTTCGCAAAGCGAAAAAATGCGTTCAGTGGCATCGTTTGATGCTGGAATGGACTCAATAAATTGAAATATCATTAGAATATTTTTTAAATTTGGGCTGGAATTAAAAATTAAATTCCATTTTTCGATGGACGTTTTGTCGGTGAGACTTACAGCTAACTTTAATGTGTCTTTAATGTCACAAAATTCTTCATATAATAATTCAGCCATATTTATCCTGTTTGTAATATCTAGAGAAGCTGCAATGTCACACAATGTCTAAAGTAAAAGAACTGAATTTTGAAAGTTGGTTGTTATTGCTGAAGTAACTGTACTTTCATATAAGGAGTGAATAGTGAATATAAAACGGGGGAATCTTGTATTTGTCGTTTTTGCGGGCATAATTGATTCTCGATTGAAAATCGGGACATTTGGCGTCCCGCCATAGGTCTTGGCGGGACGTAATAAAATGGCCCCAAAAATCGGGACGTCCCGCGAAAATCGGGACGGTTGGCAACCCTAAGGCCAATTTCAATAATTGAAGAGTGAACGTGAACAATATACCCCAATTTTGGGTGATTACAATAATTGTATTGTTTTGAAAATAATTAACTCATCGCAAACATACTTGCGGTACTTCAATTAAGTAGACTTTTCCTATTTGTTGCAATAAAGTTACCATTCGTATTATTTCGCTCATTTAGGTATTTTCAAACAATAGCATAGATATTTTCATGTAATATTGTCCCTTACAAAAAGTTAATTTGTTTAATTATATGGTTTAATCGTTGATTGGTAAACATCGGTTTTCTATATCATACGTGACGCTGCTCGGAAATAGGGATGTAAGAGGATATTGTTACGTTTTCGCGTAACACAACTTTTACTATTTTCAAATAATACTCTATTCTTTATCACTGTATACAATTAAACACACTAAACTACTCTTATAACTTTACAACTATTAGATCTTTAGCATTCAGCTGCAACTCGCCTCTATCTGCTATTTATATATAGTCTTAAAAATATCGCGAATACTCCGGACGAAGCGAGGCCTCTCTATATTATTCTCCTCAGCACCAGGGCTGCATGCCTATCACAGCTTCCGAATTTTCTCGGCCGGCAATGACTCATACGAAAGAACGTAGAAGCGACAAGGCTAGTTCTATAGGGTAGCACAAAACCATTCGGATGGTTGCTAGCTATGAAAATATGTTATCGGAGAGCCAAAATTATAACTTATAATGTCAAACAATAACCAATTTCTCGTTTGTGCTGGTCGTCATTAAACACAATTCCAGAAATTTTTTATTAAGCTTATTAGGTTTTTTGTTAACCTAAAATTAGTACTGGGCTAAACTATATACCGTAAAATGAAAGTGTTTTCAGACGATTTTAGAGGCTTTTTTGAGTAACTACTGTTTTTAATGTTTTTCAAATTTTAAATAACTTCTATAGAGGCATTTGCGCTAAGCGTTTTTGGACTCGTATTTATATCCATACATTTTGGGGATAAATATATGTATTTTTGGCTAGATATACTCTCTTTGAATTGAAACATTCATGTATTAAAGTAAAAAACAAGTTTTAAAAACATAAACATAATAAATTCCAAACATAAAATGAAAAAGCAAACATTATCAACGCAAAATTATCCGTTGTAAACAAAAATAAAATTATTTTAATGTCAAAACCGGATTAACCAACCTACTTTCTAACGAGATATCGATCAGGTAAATTTGAAAATAAGTATCTGCCTCTTCATAAAAGAATTAGATTTAAAACTGTTACAATATCTGAGACCGTTCCAATACTTTCATCACCGAACATTAAAATGTTCAATCAAATATAATATTTAAACTTATAGAAAGCTAAAGGCACTTTTATAACAGCAAATATATCAACTTTAGGAACTTTTAAAATATCATAGGATTCATCAGTCGTCTAGATCTTCATTTTACCATTTATTAACAACCTCAAGGCAGTGGCGGCTCGTCGTATAAAGCAACTGAGACTGGGCCTCACATGTAAAAATTACAATATAATTTGACATAATGTTTAAATAAATATCATAAATATAAAACGTTTTCTGAGTAATTTATCATAAAAGTATAAAAATACAATCAAACTTAAAAATATTATCATTAAAACGCTCGAACCGTTGCCCGACCGCATAACATCACTGTAAGCTCAGAAATGTTTGCTTCATACGCGTCATGCATTGCCGGTATAGTACTAAAGCTACTCACCCGTTCAATTGCACAAAAAAAATCAGTGAATTTTAGTAGTCGTAAGGGGCGCATAAATTTGTGCTTGTATGTGTATTATTTTTAGCAGTAGCTTGCATTTGCCTTTGATTTTGAACAAGGACTTTTTATTTAAATCTTTCTTTTTTAAAAATATAAAAAACAATCAGAAATGATTGATAAATAAATCATTCCATTGTTTTATGGTGTCTTATAAAATTTAAGACCCAACAATCAAAATAAATAGGTAGGTACTGCAATCCTTTTGATTCATAGCATTAGGGGTAGGTGCCTATTTGAAACTGGGCAACGTCTTATTGTCAACGTCCTCATCTCATCTCTTTTCTTCCTAAAGGGTCGAGTGTCGTGTCAGGTCGTCAGATGCTTATTCCTAATTAAAATTAGATCACGTCGATCACGACCGTCACTATTGAATTTAGTGATGGGCATAACCGAATTATTTTGATCACCGAATTATTTGTATTCAAATAATATTAATAACCGAATGATTATTTGAATAATCATTCGAATAAATTCAGGTGAGCGATCGCAGCCGGTTAGGAAGGAGGTTCAGCCACCGAATATTAACTAACGATGTTAATATTCGGTGGTTCAGCGTCATCGGCATCTTATCCGTAACTTGTAACTGCTTTATTGTCTTATTAAGCATGGCTTGATAAATAAGTAAATAACAATAGAATACGAGTAAATATTTGATTGAACAAAATAATAAACAGCATTTTACGTTTTTCAATCAAAAATACTTAAACTCCAAAATATGATTCTTGATGATGTGTTGATTACATGTAACGAACATAATTATTAAAAATCTACTTTGCAAAAAGTATTTCTCTCTGGCGATGTATTTATAGTACTATAGTAATATTAATAATTAATAGTACATATTATATTGTTATAGTTATATTACGATTTATGTATGCTCCTACATTCTAAATTCCAATATATAACCTAAAACCTAAACAAGCATTAGGTGATAATTGGTGTTATGTATTGGAAAGCAGGCCGTATTCATTACGAAGAAGTGTATGAAAGAAATATGTGGGGCTGCTTGCCGGCCGCATCAAAAGCGATCGCCTTTTATTTTGATTCTTTGAAGATGTCAACAAATTGCTGTATTTGCACTTTTTAGGCGTTCAGGTGCCTAAAATTAGAATTTTTTTTATGTTAGGTGCGCAATAAAAGTACATTATGTAATCTTAACTTAATAATCGCTAGTTTTCAACCCCCCAAGTTCGGCTTCCACATTCCACAATTCCACATCCTACCGGTACATTTCAAATTTTAAAACTCATCTTTTATTCGAGCTAAAACATCGAAACTTGCTTCAGATTCAGAACTCATAACTAAATTAAACCGCTCCTTGATCATTCGACGGTCGACGCGACAGAAGGTTTGTTCCTTCGTGTTCATATCTGAATTCGTTCGTATCAGGTTCAGGTCACTGATCTCCATATATGGATAAGCACAAACCGTCTACAAGCGTCGAAAAATCGTACCAATCATGGGGAAAAAAACCGGGTTCTGCGTCGGACAGAACTGAAAATAGGATAATTTTACTCATGCGCACAAACACCGAGAAGCGACAGAACGAAATCAGCTCATAAAGCTTTTACAGTTCGGTAATCAAAAATATTATCAAATTTCTCTGACCTTGCTTGTTGCTTGGGCTTGAAATAATTCTTTTTTCTGTGTTTGCCGTAATGGGTTTCGGCGTTTCGTTTCGTTCACTTATTGAAGTACTTACGTGCGTCTGAGTGGTTTATATTATCGTTTTCGACGAAAATAACTAATTTACTCCTGGACATCTAGTTTAGTTTATTATTATCTTAGTTCGTTATTAGTGTATTTTGTTAGTGTATAAGTTGGTGTAGACGTTAGGAATATGATTTAAAGACAAAAGACCTTAAATGACAATGGCGTCAACTGCCAAGGTCAAAGAAAATACTCAACGGTGTTTGATTTGGTGTTGCCAAAATAAGGGTAGAATACCAGGGATTTCTTATTTTAAGTAAGTATCATTTTCTTTTAAGGATAACTGTAGCATTACACACAAAATATGGGAATAATATCTTAAAAAAGGGTTTATTTACTGTCACGATGCATAAATAGCAGTGAGTTTATTCAGTTTTACCATTTTGTATTAAAAGAGTCTTCTTATAGGTAGGATGGATTTTAATTTAATTTGTTGAGGAGCTTTGATGCTCTAAACAGTTTTTTTTAGATCCTTAAATGGGTAATTGTTCCCCATACTTGTTTCTGCTATTTTAAAAGATTTTTAAAAATTGTTTTACATACTACATATATGGGTTCAATAATATAGAAATGATCCGTGGGGGGAGCTTTAATTTTTTTTCCAATATTTACCCCCTTCTTTTAAAAATTTAGGACAGAAAAGTGTAGTGAGTGACGTAAAGTACAATTTGTATGTTTTTTCTATCTGTAGAGGTAAAGAAAAAATAAAAGAAGGGAGTAAAAATTGGAAAAAAATGTTAAAGCTTCCCCCACGGATTATTTCTATGTTGAACCTATAGAACAGTCTGTAAAATATTTAAAAAAAAAATCTATTAAAATAGCAGAAACAGGTATACAGAACAATGAGGGAGTTTCATCAATTTTTCGATAGCCCATGAAAACTAAGTGGACACGTGTTTTTTCTTTTTTTTTCATAAGGCGAAAAATGAGACAGATACGCCTTGAAATGTGCTTATGACGTCACAATACACATGAATTATTACGTCACACCATGCATAGTATATCTATATATACAAAACTAAAAACTGGCCTAGCTCTCGTAATATTCACATTTAGTGGAAATAAAATAATACTTATCGATTTTTTTTCACTGTTGTAATAAAAAATAATCAGTTTAATTTCTCAGGAATCTTCCTAATTACTCTTAAATGTTTTAAGGTTTTCATGAGCATTTAGACGTGTGTATTATAGTCTTAAGAATTTTGTATCTTGGTACATACTACCTACATATTTTGTATTATTGGCTTTTTCCAAATAGACTACTACTACCTAATGTAAGTTAATGTAAATAAAACGTTTAAGGCAGAAACATACTTAGTTGACGCGGCCCGACGCAACGCTACGCTACACTATGCAAGGCAGATCCAACACCGTATTTCTCGTAAGAATATAGAGTTGTGGAACACACTTACCCGACGCGATGTGATGCGATGCAGCATGACGCGACGCAACGTCATGGAGATCCCCTACGTTTAGATTTTCGTCGCGTTGCGTCGAATCGGGCAGGCTAGATCTTGTTGCATCAGGCATGTGTGAACACTTTAACAGGTTGTTGTTCTTGCGTTTTTGACCTTACATTACAATTTTAAAATGGAATTAT
>MU182864.1:0-42617 GCA_016904865.1 Pissodes strobi
CGGCAGTCAATCTACTACTTTGCTGCCTAGTAAAACAAATAACTATTGTATTCAAATGAAAGCAAACGTCAAATTTGGAAGACAAGCAAGCCAGTTATTTATGAAGTATTTGTGACAAGTAATGTCAGAATAAATAAAATAATTTTACTTAAAATTCGACTATTGACGCTAAAATGTACTAGATTAATCTTGTAGACTGCATCGCTGTATAATTTTAACCCAATTTATTATACTTTATCCTTATTCTGTGACTAAATAACTGCAAATTTAGCACTTAAAATCAGGGAACGGAAAAACTTTTCCCGCTCCCTAATTAGAGACCGGGAAAATTTTTCCCGTGCCCAGACCGAAAAGACTTACTTTCTTTGCTATACAGAGACGTCGAAAATGATAGTTTTCAGAGAGGTATTATGAAAAACTAAATACGCCACTTGGTAAGGACTTTCAACATGCGCTTAAAACTTGTATAAATGAATGAATGAATTATAATCTGGAGTCATCTCATACCTTCAGAATCCTAGAGCCCATCAGGAAAGCAATGATTTATTTGAACAACCAAATATTGAAGCTATAGCTGAATTTGTGAAAAATATATCGGACCATTTTCAGACAAATATAATCTTAGATTCAGACTCTGATGATGAAGATATGCCTCTGTCTGAAATACAAAAAAAAACGACAGATATTTTAACCTTAAAGCAGAAACTTCAAGAGGCTCTCTTACTACTTAAAGTAAACCTAATCGGCAAAAATTAAAAAAAACCCAAAAGGTCGTCTTAACACACTTAACGGCCTAAAGACGTTAATTTAAGTACCGCAGATGCGAGTTTCAAATTTTTATTTGACAAAGTTATAAAACTAAATACGCCACTTGGTAAGGACTTTCAACAGGCGCTGAGAACTCGTAAAATGCACATTGAACTATAATGTGTGGAGTCATTTCATACCTTCAAAATCCTAGAGCCCATCAAGAAAGCAATGATTTATTTGAACAACCAAATATTGAAGCTATAGCTGAATTTGTGAATAATATATCGGAATATTTTCAGACAAATATAATGTTAGATTCACGCCCTGATGATGAAGATATGCCTCTGTCTGAAATACAAAAAAAAACCGACAGAGATTTTAACCTTAAAGCAGAAACTTCAAGAGGCTCTCTTAGTGGCCGCGGTTCACTAAAAATCACCGAAGAATGTGGCATATTATGATACAAGCATGGCGTTTGGTGGAGTTGTTGCTTATACCTAAGGCAATGTTTTTTTCCGAAGCACACGAAATTTCATCCCTTAGGGATTGAAAGGGGGTGTTTTTTTTATAAACAGGGGCAGGTCTATTGAACTATATTGCTTTATGGACGATTTTTGTAGGACGAGAGTAATTTTTAAATAATTTCTGGATGCCGAAGCGAATGGAACAGGTTTTAAGTCCATTGGGTCCACCTTTTGGCTCTATGGGCGCTATACAGGGTGTATCACGGTAGTATAGTTCTTCGTTAGAAGTTTTCGTGGTTAGGCAATACTTAAAATTCTAAATTTTGGGAGTCCAGGGTTATTCAAGATTCTCTATATTTTTAATGTATTTTACGGTCATACCACTTTCGGTTATGTCGGAACTTGCCAATAACTTTTTTATTTTAAATGGAACGTGTAATATATTATTTATATTTAAATTCCCTGCATGATTTTAGATAAGTTTTGTGAAACATATTGTGCTATGTCTAAACTAAATGTTTTTTTTTACCTTTGAGGTAGTGTGTTATCTTTTAAGGATCCAATCTGAAAAAGGTTTAACCGAAAATGTTAGTTCCGGATCAACCGGAAATATAATTTTTTTCACCAACTTAAAAAAAAAATCGAATTTCTACTGTATTTTTTTTACGCTAGGTGATTTATGCCAAAGTGGGAAAACACAAGCTTAAGGTGGTGGCTCCCCAATCCCTTGTTCCCCTACCCGCATGCGCATCTCTCGCTTGGAAAAAGTGTTGCCTATGCCAAAAAGTTGGTTTAAAAACAATTTGTCCTGCTAAAAATCCTTTGGCAATATTAAAAAATAAAGGCTACGTAACACTTGCTGCTAATTTGCAGAAGATAAGGCATTTTAATTTTAAGTTACCCTCTGGATTTTCTATTGATGCGCTGGATGGTGACCACGGAATTGAAGCTGGGTTAGTTGAAAACGAAGCTTTGTAGCACAAGGCCTGTTCTTTGAAGTTTACCGATACTGCAAGGGTAGATACTCTGATCCAAAGCCTGGAGGCATCCTCTTCACATCAGAATACGAACGCAGCACCAGCACTGGATGGAGCAGACAAATCTGAGCGGAGATCTACTAGATTTTTAACAACAGCTGTCAATGTAAAAGATGACATTTGCTTTATGTGCTCCAACCCACCCTCCTGGAATAATCCTCTTAGACACTGTGAAACGGACGCTATTTTTGACCATGTTAAACGCTGCGCAAAATCTTTGAGGGATTCTCAGCTTCTTGCTGTTTTGGCTGAAGGCCATTTTGTTGCACAGGAAGCCAAATACCACGGGCGATATCTAGCTCAACTCTACAACAGGTAAGAAAAAACTACACCTTATGGCTTTTTTCACACGCTCGAAAATCTTGGGCTTGTAGAGCTCTGGGTATTATATGGCTCCGGTAAAAGCAGGCAATTCTTAGGCATTCACTGCATAGCTCGTGCACTGGGCGAGGAAAGATCTATTGCGCTGCGCGGATTCCATGCGTTTTCGGGATGCGATACCACATCTTTCTTTATGTCCAAGGGGAAAAGAACAGCCTGGAAGCACTGGAAGGATGATTTCTTTACTCGGGCCTTCAGATCAATTGCCCTTCCTTCACCCGCAACACCTGACGAAGAAACAATGCAGGCCCTTGCGAAGTACACGGTACAGTTGTATGGTGTGCCAGACTCGGAGTGCATATCCGTAAACCAAGCAAGAAAGCACCTGTTTGCGACAGAGAACAATCCACTCACTCTCATCCCACCGACATCTGCGGCATTAAAACAACACATCCTAAGGGCGGCGTACCAAGGAGGGTCAGGTTTGGGGACGCGCAATCACTCGGTGCGACGTTCCATTTCCTGAAAGTTGGGGCTGAACCCGAGATGATAGGGAGTGGAAGCCTGTTTGATCTACTTTACCTGAAATATGGTCTGCTGGCCGAGCTCTAGATCGCTGCGGTTGCATGTCGCGGTGCAACACAATGAGATGCGCTTGCAAGCGCAACAGACTTCCGTGGACTTTGAACTGCAGGATGTGCAAAGGCGAATGCAGTAACCAAGGGTATGTATTTGTTACAGTATAGCGGTCGTATACTTACTTGCTGTATTGTTCTTCCAGAAACGAAGTGTCCGCTGTGCCCGAATATATTGAAGAAGTGGATGCCGAAGAAGTGCACAAAGATAGTGAAGAAGTAAATGCCGGAGATGACGAAGAAATGGAAGCCGAAGGTGCTGAAGAAGTGGATACCGGAGAGGCTGAAGAAGTGGATGCCGAAGATGCTGTAGAAGTGGATTGTGATGTGGAGTTGTTCGAAATATATTGATTTTAAAATTATTTTAATTAAAATTTTAACTACTTAATAAAATTTTTGAATAAAAACTGAAAACCTCATTCAGGCATAGCATCGCAAGTAACTCGATGTACACTGGAAATCACACATAAGTTGCTGTATAATGGCCATATAGCCAAAATTTCCGGTCCTATAACCTATTCCAATCGCTTCTGCAACCAGAAATTAATCGAAAACGACTCCTATCTTACGAAAATCGTCCACAATGCAATATAGTTCAATAAACCTGCCCCTGTTTAGAAACAAACACCCCCATTCTATGCCTAAGGGATGAAATGTCATGTGCTTCGGAAAAAAACATTATTTGAGGTATAAGGAACAACTCTACCAAGCGGCATGCTTGTATCATAATATGACACATTTTTTTACGTACCGCTCCCACTATCTTACTACTTAAAGTAAACCTAATCGGCAAAAATAAAAAAAAAAACCAAAAGGCCGTCTTAACACGCTTAATGTAATTAAAAAATAAATGTCACATTATGCAAATATTTTCAACAGTGTTACGGATATTTACTGACAGTACCACCACCGAGTGCAGAAGCTGAAACAGCCTTTTCTTTAGCGTTCTCATTTGCCAACAAATTTAGATCACGCTTAAAAAACTTGACTCTAGACGCGTTGATGTTTCTAAGGGCATATTTTATTTTTACTAAGCAAAACGCAGATGTTTATTTTAATTGCACATTTTAATAAAATTATCCTCACTGTTTCTAGTTCCTAGTTTTATATTTTATAACCCTATTGATATTTTACTTCCTATATGTAAAAAGAATTATTTTTTATACTTGTATTTTTTTATAAAAACGGTCTTTTGTTTGCTGTATTTCTGCATTTTTATTACTTTTATTGCTAGTATTAGATTTAAAAAAAATATTGGGGTTAATCCCGGAATCCCGAGATCTATAGTTTTTATCCCGGGATCTCAAAACGCAAAGGCCAATAGAGAGCTGTACTATTATTATAACCAAAAAAAAACATGTCTTGCCACTGGAATCGAATCCGTGCCGCCGTACCACAAGCACAGCATCTGGCCACTGCGCCACGAGACCTGCTGAAAGCAATTTCCTGAACCATAAACACATCTTTTTTTCAGAAATTTGTTTATGATGCGCACGCAAGCCCAGGATCGTCAAGCGGGAGGACTCGGGCGGTTAGTTCCAAAAAAACGGAACACGTATTCCTTCAAATTTCCTATAATGCATCAAAATTTACTCGTAAAATTGACGAAATATTAGAAATATTTTGCGATTTTCTGCAAGTTTCAATTTAATCTCGATTTTCTCGTATTTCCCGATCTCGCACGAAAAGTTATTATGGAACTGCCACGTACGCTTAAAATAATTTTTTTGTCATACGCTCCCAAAAATAGCTATTTTACGGACTCATTTGAGTCCGTCAAATGCTTCTTTTTAGGCCTAGTCCCTAAAAGTCGTCATGGCAACCTTTACGGACTATTTCAAAATTCCTGAATATGTCTAAATGTCAAAAATTTCGAATGACATGACAAAATTGTCAAATAGTTGCTACGATATCAAATTCTAAGCTAACTTTGTCGTACATTATGATTTGAAAAATTATGGTAAATTTGCAAATTTAGGCGTTCTGAAGAATTGCAAAAAGCGTATAAATAAAAATTAAACTTTGGGAGGGTATGACAAAAAATAGTGTTTGTCACACGTACCTAAATGAAGTTTTTCAGGACTCATCTGCTATTCCGGACTCGGCTAATGCCTCGTTCGGAAACAGCAATGATTCGTCCTGAAAAACTCCATTTTAGGTACTGGTAACAAAATAGTATATTGTGTAACTAGGAGGAAAAGCAAAACATTCCTCGACGATTGTGGTAATTGCTGGACGAGGCGCAGCCGAGGCCAGCAACACAGGAGTCCAGGCAGTGGCGTAGCTACCGGGTGGGCCAGGGGGGGCAAGGCCCCACGGCGCCAAGAAAAATTAGGCGCCGCTCCGAATTTATAAATATGCTAATGCTAACAATGCTCATGAGCTTAACTGAGTTTTTAAATTAATTAAATTACAATACAATCAAAGACCGAAATATGTATTAAACTTTTTACCCAACCAATACATTTTGTGTCAGGTATTTATTATTTATTCTACGTGGAATAAAACGATATATCCCGGCGCGGCGGCATGGCATTTGGTACATGCAAATTTGTAAGGCGGCATGCGACTTCAAAGACAAACATTCTGAAAATTTCGGTCGTAAAAAAGTATGTGTTTTTTAGAGTTTCGTATTTAGGAAGTACCATTAGCCAGTCAAGTCTAAATAAATAGCCGAGCAATACTAAGCATAGAAAATTAATTTGTCCAAAAAATTAATTTTGATCATATAATCGATCAATTTACGTCGATTTAAAAACGAAGAAAGACCAATGTTTAATTAATTAATTAACGTTACAGATTTGTACTTTACGTTTATATTTAAATTTGTATGTACTAGTTGGTTGGTTGCCGTTTATATATTTTATATTCATATTCCTGTAAATAAAAAAAAAGCGTTTGCACTATGTGCGCATATCAGAAGTGGAACTTCTTAAACTTAAACGCCCTAGCCTCGGATTTGGTTAAAAAGTAGTTGTTTTGAAATATATCATATATTAACAAGAAGGAAAGGCCTAAATGAAAAAAAACCTATTCTTCATAAAAGTTTCGCTTATGTCTTGACAAGGTAATAGAGCAAACCCCATATTTTTTTATCTTGTAAACTAACAAAGATATCACAATAAAACGCCCTAGCCTTATACATATCTTAACGGATTTGGTTAAAAAGTAGTTTTTTTTTTAAATATATCACTCAATTAACCAAAAGGGAAATCCTAAATGAAAAAACTATTCTTCATAAAAGTTTCACTTATGTCTTGACAATGTAATAGAGCAAACCCCATATTTTTATCTTGTAAACTAACAAAGATATCACAATATTTAAACGGCCCTAGCCTTATACATATCTTAACGGATTTGGTTAAAAAGTAGTTTTTTTTTAAATATAGGTATCACTCCATTAACAAAAAGGAAAGGCCTAAATGAAAAAAAAGCTATTCTTCATAAAAGTTTCGCTTATGTCTTGACAAGGTAATAGAGCAAATCTCGTATTTTTATCTTGTAAACTAACAAAGATATCACACAGATGACCGTTTTCCGTTCCCTGCCAGTTCGCTCGCCGTGTGTTGCGATCGCCCGCCGTGTGTCGGGATCGCGACCTTCAAATTTTTCTCTCGGCGCGCTTTAAGAAGTTTTACTTCAAAAATATACGTTTAATATTATGATGTATTATTTTTGGATTAATTTGCGTATATACACATAGGTTTGTTTTAGGCGCCAGCGGATAGGCTTGCCCCCCGGCGCCCACATTTCTAGCTACGCCACTGAGTCCAGGAATGTGCTTTTCCTACGAGTTGCACATACTATTTTTTATCCGATCGAAATTAATTAGAATACGTACTTATATAAATAGAGCCAAATATTACTGTAAATAAAAACGGTGTTTTAAATTCAAACTCAACATAATATCAAGTTTTGAATCGAGCGAGCTTGAACTTTATTGCGTAGCTACGGAAACTACAGCTAAATGTTACTTTTGATACTGACAAATAAGGCGTTTGAATATGACAGAAATGTTACATTCCCGGCCTAGGACGGGAATGTTATATTCCCGGACTGTTATTTTCTATTCTTGTACAGTTATTGCATGTTGCCAAGCAACGAATACAATATACTGGAATCATGACTTTTGCGGTGAGAAAACACATCGGAAAGGTGTCGTTTTTCGTCCGATCGGATAAAAATAACTATTTCGAACTAAAAATCAAAAACCACCAATTCGGCATTTTCAAATGGGATCGATGTGATTTTTGGTAAGTTCTGCTAATATTCCCCGGTTTTAATGTACGAAAGTTTAGTTGCAGAAGATTATTCGGTTCTCCAGTAAAAAAGTATTAAGTGGTCTCGTGTTAAAACTCGAAATGGCGAAATGTTTAAATTCAACTAGCTCACTTTGTGTAAAAGGCATCATCATCTCCAAAGTGTCTTCAGTTTTGGCATAGATTCTCGTCAAGTAATCGGCTATTTCTAAAGAAAAAAATACTTTTCGAGAAAAAAACCTTTTTTACCAAAGTGACTCGTTATCGTATTTGATATAAGGATGCTACTGAGTTCGCTAATTACAGACACCAGACGTCACTTACGTTCGTCACTCACAATGAGGCTGGATAACTTAGTGCTGACCATCAGATCAAGTAGATCCCAGATTTTCGAACATTCAATATCAGGAGGATATTGCTACGTTCAGTTAATGGGATTTTCTGGTATATAGGCAGCTCCAACATAGTTCACGAATGAAATGTATGCAATGTTGAAATAATGTTGATACGAAAATCTGAAAAAAGATTTGAAATATATGTTTGTTCAGATATCTACCTATAGCTGCTTTCTAAAAATGGATTCTCACTTGTTAGTTTCGCTGATTCATTTTTATTGATTCAGTAATTCTGAAAATACAAATGAACGATGCTTGTTTACATTTCATACTGGCTGAATACATTTAGTCCAAATAGTTATTTTCAGTGAGTGGCGTTGCGACCTCAAAAAAAAATGTATAATGCTTACTACAGTGGCACACACACTAAAGGGAGATCCTATGGCGCTCGACGAGCAGTGTGTGTGCGAAGATGTTGATTGACACGGTTCTTGAATAGTTGTAGGTTGTAATTAGTGGGAAACAGATGTTCTGGAAGTGAGTTCCACAGTGATGCCGTGCGCCAGACAAAGGAGTTGTTGTAAAGCGATGTTCTAGGAGTTTCTAGTTGTACGACGAACTGGTGCGCTCCTGCCGTCTGTCGTGACTGTCTGACAGGAGTTGCCAGGGGCGGGATGATGCGGGCCAAATCCTGGGAACATCTGCCGTGAAAGTATCTGTAAAACAGAGACATCTCGGCCACATGTCTGCGGTGTTCCAGACTATCCAGATTCCGGGTCAACTCCGGGTCGCCGACGAGACGCACAGCTCTCTTCTGAATGGAATCCAGCAGTTTTAGGGTGTGCTTTGGTGCGACACCCCAGATATGTGGGCAATATTCTAAACACGGTCTTATTTGCGCTTTGTACAGCAAGAGCAACTGCTGCGGTGTAGAGTTTTTTGTTGCGAAATAGCGCACCAAGCTTCTGGGAGGCTGATTTTGCGATGTTAGCAACATGGTCATGCCATGACATGTTGCTGTTGACCGAGACACTCAGCAGTCCGATTGACGAGGATGAAGGAATGGTCGATCCTGCCATAATGATGTCAGGGCCCGCTGTATTGGCCCTCTTGGTAAACGTTGCCGCTTTGGTCTTTACTGCATTGAACTGGACCAAATTTCGGTCGCCCCAAGTTTGAACTTGCTCCAGGTCTTGATTAATAGCTGTAATCTGCTCCTGTCTGCGGTGGTGAGTCTCAGTCGCTGGTAAGGGTTTTTCTGATCTAAAGTGGGAGACAAATTTCTGATCAACACTAATCAAACTATCGTTAACAAATTCCCATGATACAGAAGACAATTGTGAAATGAAAACAACCCTTTTTGTGTTATAGGTCTACAAATCTTTTTGTTCAGAGAAAAGTGTACCTTCTCCTGCATAGAGAAATCAACCAGTTGTCCTCTGTGGTCTGAAATTCCAACATCTATCACTATTGAGCTGTTTACCTGTATGTCGCTACTACAAAATACATTATCGAGAAAAGATAACATCATTGAATTGGGGCAGGGTCAGATGTGTTAAAATGGACATTGAAGTCACCCGCTATTAATATATGTTTGTTCAAATCTAGTGTGGTCAATATACCGTCTAGTGATTCCAAGAAGATGTCAATACGGCCTGTTGGAGACCTATAGAGAGTCATAATGTACATTTTCAAACATTTACAATACACAATACAATATTCAAAACATTTTTCTACAATAAAGTTAAAATCAGTATTTACATTGTTTGCATCGATGCATGGTTTCACAAGGATAGCTGTTCCGCCTCCTATGGCCTGTTGTCTTGCAGATAAACTTATCATCCAGTATCCCTGCAATTGAAACACTTTGAGTTCTTGGTCGATCAACCAATGTTCAGTTAGACAGACTATGTCAATATTTTTGTCAACAAGGAATGCTTCTAATTCATCTCTCTTTTTCCTAATAGATCGCACATATATGTGTAACACCTCTAATGTCTTCTTTTTAAGTTTACTGTTGCCATACTCTGGCGCTGAAGGTTCCACAAATGGTTTATTGAAACTCCTTTTGGCCACACATCTGGACACATATATTTCTCAGTGCTATTCTGTGGTACACAAGTCTGAAAGAGCTACAATACTTTTCCCTTCTGGTTCTTCTTCACACAGGAATACTAATTTCCGAGGTTATTCTCTTGTAGGAAAGATTTCACATTCTCACATGTGACATCGGGTGCTAGGCCAGACAAAAACAGAAAAGATACCCTCTCCGCGGGTTTCAGGGATGTTGTGTTTTCATTGACACCCCTAAGCGGCTCAGGTCGACTTGATTTATCCACTTTTGCTTTACTCACTGACTTTTTATTCCTATTTGAATGTCTAACCCCAGTCTAATCATTTTCTTGATTGTCACTGTCAGAGGACAGCTTTTGAACATTATTCATTACTGATTGCTGCTTGGCAACTTCAATGGCATATGATACTTGCTGTTTGGTAAACTTCCCTGTTGGTCGTTTTAAATTGGCTGATGGGCTTTGTACCTCATGCTCTGATGGTAAATTTAGGGATAGCTTTCTCTCGAGTAAGTTGGAAATTGTAGTGTTGATGGAATATTGTAGCAGAGAGGAATTTTGCTTTAGTTCGGCATCCAAAGCAAGAAGCTTCGCATCTAGGGCATATTTTAATTTTTCCATCTCCTTGATGTAGCTAGAGTTTAGTTGTTTAAAAGTGCTTGATATTGTTTTCTCGATTTCTTCTCTCATTTTGGTGAGCAGTTTGTACTTAGTCTTTAATAATGATCAACCAAAACAAGCAATAGTAAACTGGTTTTCACTTTAACTGAAAGCAGGAATTTTTTGGTCAGTTTTACTGAAAATGTGTTCTCACGTTCTTGTTCAGTATTATCATAAACCTAACTACTCCGAAAGTTAAGTTTATGGTATTATTGAATCAGAGAAAATTATTCAGTGAAACTGACAAGTGAGAACTCGCCTTAAGCTCCAAGACTTCTGCTTTTCTATTCCTGTAATGGTAAAATCCTTATAATAAATAAGACAGGAATATGCTCTTCAAAAAAATATACACATGGGCGCCGGCAGGGGAATATTAAACTAACGGTTAGTATAAAAGTAAATTTCAAATTCATTATAAATTAGAAAAACTACCTACACGTATTTTTGACCCTTCTTCCCCCCCCCCCCCCCCCCTAAAATTTGTTCTGCCGGCGCCCATGAATATACATCATTAAAAAATATTCTCTTCCTATTTAAAAAAAAAAATGAAAACAACTCCATTAGTATCAAGGTTAGCATTATCAATAAAGTGCATATACCTAATTTGAGGTAAATAGGTATGTTACTGAGGTTTCTGAGATATTTAAAATTTCAATTACTATTTCAGACTTTTGACTGTAATTATATGAATTATGAATCGTGCGAATTTATTTCTGGCCAACTGCACATGATATAAATTTATTAATACGTTTATTTACATTGCCATCTTGAGTCAAATTGAATCCATGGAGCTTTGAAGCTTATCAGTTTGTATTATTACTGCACATTTCTTGAAAAAAAAAATGGTTAAACCTTTTTCCTCAAAATACAATGGATGAAAGTCTAAAAATTAGAGTCTTCTATTCACGGAAAATTTCGATTTTTTTTTAGAGGCAGGCATTAAAAAGTTTATCAATTTTATGTATTGAAGTGAACGATGCCATAAATATTTTTTTTAATTCAAAAATTGCGACTTACATAGTTGAAAAGATAATGTTAAAATTGAATTTTTCTGTAAAGTTCTCATCAAATATAATTCGAAAGCAAAGCTGCATCGAATCTGCCGAATTATCATAAAAACGAAATGTCTTTAAATGTTTTAGGGCATGTATATACATACGTCTGCGGTCAGCAAGCAAACACGTAAAAGAGATGCATTCCGCGAACGTTTTCACGTACTCTCAAAGTAAATCGCACCACCAATCCAAATGCGCGGGTCAGCACTCAAAAAAAAGAGGCCCCTTCCTTCCATTAATTAATCTTCCTTCCTACTTATTTCACCTGTGCGACGTCATCAGGTGTCTTTCAGGCAAGAAACTAGAACGTCGCTTCTTTGCTTCTTGTGCTTCAGTTTACAAGAAACGGTGATCGCGCGAAGAACGAAAATTAAAAGTAGCGGTATCGGCGTAATCAGTTGGAAGGTTGAAGTGGCGTCAACCACTTTTAAAATGCGGTGGTGTAAGGGTGAACCCTCCATAAGGGGCGTTTGCTATGGACTATTAATTGGATTAATATTCTTCGTGAAAAGTAGGTAGTTTGTTTTATAAACTTAAGCCTCGTTTTCTCGTTGAATAAGTAGGGCAGGATGAATTATTTTAAATTGCTGTTTTGATATTAAACATTTTGCAGTAGCATATTGCTCGAGCTAACTAATTTAATTGATGATATAGAAGTGCGTTCAAAACAACAGTATTTCTGATAAGATATAAAATGTGAGCGCTAAATGTTCGTTCCATGATTGACACAAATTTTTTTATAAAATTCCGTTTGTCACATCGTAGAAGTAACAGAGATATATTTAAGTTTTCTATTCTATTAAAAATATACATCAACTAGTCCATGCAATGGTGTAATTTTAGTTTTTTCACAAATTCTATTTTTTTTAGGGATCAGTTGGCATTGATTATTTTATAAATAACGAAATCTGTCCACCAAAAACAATATGCGTTCTACAGCATTTTCGCATAAAACCTAAAAAAAATCTATTTTAGTTTTATTATAGATAAAATACCAATACCATGAGGTAGCTCGAAAATTGCACCTACCAGATATTGTTGTGTAAAAATAAGCAGAATTATTAAAATTCCGACAATGGAAATGCTAAAATGGTATTTCTGTTCCACATTAATGTGGAAGAGGATGGAGAGCTTAAAATATCATACATCTGTGAATTTTCCCATATAAATATTGCGCGTCCTTGGCCTCTTGACGAAAAATAAAACCCTAATTTTTGTCAAGGTTAAATAAATTTAAATGAATATCATTAAAGAGCTGCAAGAAATTGTTTTTAACAATACTAAAATTGTAAATTATGATTTCAGATTAATTGTTTGTACTAATAATGGGATACCCTGAAAAATAAGCTCAAACTCAAAATCAGAGATAAAATGAATGGTTTAAGTAACAGCACATTTTATAGTTTAATAGATTTAAAATGTTTACATTTTATTATTTAGAAACTGAGGAAAGCTCAACTGACGAGGCAAAATCATTACGTCGCCGCGCCATGGTTCTTTATAACACTTGAAAATTACCACAAAATATATGGGTAATATAATAATATATAAGATACACTATTACAAACGAGTTAAATAAAAGAATATGATTACCTAATAATGTAAAAATATCCATTACTCTAGTCCTAAAATGCTCTTTGATGCAGTATTGTTGCATAATATTGCCCTATTAATCCGTGAATCTATTTTAATTTGTGTTACCTAGTATTTTTAACAAAGTTTGAAGAATACATCTATTTTACTGACTGTAGAAAAATAACCCATCAACTTTCTGCATGCAAGTGCATAAAAGCATCTATGCTGTCCTACTCTCCATATTTGCGTAAAATAAGTTAAAAAGCAAACTTAAAATATGCCCATACACTAGAATGTACAATAATATACATGCCAGACCACGATTATAACTGTTTTGTTTATGATGGCCGCATTAAACTTAAATAATTTAAATTGATGTTTTTTGTAAATACATAATTGCTCGATTAAATGCAAATATATAATAAAATGATATAATTCCTAAAAATATATTACTTCGAGTAATAGACAAATAAAAAGCCCTAAAACATAATCTCAAGAAGGAATAGGATATAGGAAACACAAAGCCAGATCATTGCATGGAAAACATAAAATTTTGGTATTTATTACGATGTTTACATAGAAACCAATTTCCAATTTGTTTCGCAAGTAAAAATGCTCGTAAAAATCTATAAGTACAAATGAAATAAATATTTTTTTTTTACGGAGGGCAAAGAAGAAATCGGGTACATATAAGAATTTTAATCTTGGCGTTTATTTGCCTTTGTACATTTCTCTCTCACCCATCTACGAAAGTCAACCCTTTTACATTTGGACCTTATTTTCGCTGAACTTAATACCTACCTTTAATAATCGGTATAGTTCTCTCTGGATAGCCTTACCATAGTCTACAGATATTCTGTACAAAGCAATTTATTATATTCTATTTACAGAAACAATTGTCTCAATAAAGGTTTAAGTGGCAGTTATGTCCTTAAATTAGTAGAATATCTGTAGACTATGGTCTTACTATTTTGAGGACATAACTGAAATGCAGACCTTTATTGAGACAATTGTTTCTGTAAGTTATCTTGAAAATATATTGTATTGAATATATCCGACTTGGGTCCATCCAAATTTCAGCAACTTTAATAACAAAACAAAGTATAACTGCCAAGGAAACAATTCTCAGGTCTCAGTAATAGTCCTATTATAGTTAGGTATACCCTTGGAAGTTGGCTTTGAAGACATGGATATATCGGCCACAAAAAGCTTAGATTCATTCAGCAGCTAATTGTAGGGCTTTCGGTTGAAAAATCTTTTATTTTGATGCATTCGCCTATGATCTATGGTTTCAAAGAAAACTGTTCATATTATTTTTAATTAATTAGGTTTTTAAAGTAGACATTTTGGGAGTTTTTTACAACCTGTTCCAAGGAGACTAACTGCACAAATTTTCCAGCAGCTTCTGCGTAAACTAGATATAGTATGCTTTTATTTCTGATAGGGATAAAGAGCAGGTTAATCTAGTCATTTGATTGAATAATTTTAGTAATACAAAATGACCATCTCAATGTAAAAATCACGAAAAGCGTAACTATTGCTATGCAGGATCCTCAGGAGATTAAACGTACCATCACCAAAAGAATAATCTTCCTATACATTAATTCCGAATGTTGTCAATAGTATCACAAAAATATAATGATTGTGCATCAATTGTTTATTTGCAAATATGAGTCTGTGCTCTTTAAAATCAATGATCCTTTTGCTATCTAAGATGAGGACAAGCCTCGGGACAATCTCTTAGTAGGTTTAACGTACAAAAGAAAAGAGCAGTTAGCGATGAATGGACAAAAAATCGTATTGATGCTACGCTTGTAATATTATGGTCAATGGATCACATTGTTCTGGTCGCGTGTCTTCTCATTATGGTATCTGTTTTAACGGTTAACGGACAAGCGAGCCGGTTCATCAGTTTGATCAAATCTTCAATTTTGCGGGATTAGGTGTAAAAAATTAACAACAACAAGAGAAGTAACAATGTGGTGATCAGATAATAATACCAAAATAATACATGTTGTTTTTAATGGTACAGCTAAAAGTATAATACGGCAGCTAACGTACATTTCCAAATTCACTTCTAGGTGTATTTATTTTGTTCGTAAATTGGCTTGAACTATAAATGATACTAACCTAATAGTGAGTGAACATATATCAGTGAACGAAAATCACGTAGAACAGGTCTACTCTTATCAACATCTGGGGCATGAAATCCGTATAGGGAGGAACAACCAAACCTGCGAAATATCCAGACGAATAGGGCTTGCATGGGCAGCCTTTGGAATGCTCAGTCATATTATAAGGTCAAGCATACCGATCTGCCTGAAGAGAAAGGTGTGCAATCAGTGAATCCTCAGCGTTTTTACCTATGGATCAGAAACTCTGACACACACAAGAAAGTCTGCTGAAAAGATACGAGTGGCGCAGAGAAGGATGGAGAGGGCAATGCTGGGCTCTTTCTTCAGGGATCGAATAACAAATGAGAGATTCGGCCGAATTTCTGGTGTGACCGACGCGATTGGGATAATAATATCACTGAAGTGAAACTGGCCTGGTCATGTAGCAAGACTAACCGGCGGACGATGAACAAGGAAGAGCCTGGAGTGGAGAACACACCAAGACGCCTGTAGAAGCAGAGGGCGCCCGCCGACGAGGTCGACTGACGACCTTAAAATGATTGAGAGGAACTAGATGAGTACAGCACAGGAGGGAATCCTATGTTCAGCAGTGAACGCGGATAGGCTGATAGATGATGCTTGATATAAATGATACCAGTCTAGTCTAGTCCATATTTTCTTGAAGTTTTGAAGCCGCTTTGAATTGAATGCTCTTCCCCGCTTTCGTGCAGAGACGAAAATAAAATTGAAATCGATATGAACTAACAGTGTAACGTTTACCATCAAATAATTCACTATTTTTTCTTTGCGGAACATTTTCGCGCCAAACATTCTTCCATGTTGAGGGTGTGTGGAGTTTTTATCTAGTTTTGTTTTCTTCTTGCACATAATTTAGCACCGAGAGGCAGGCAAAAGCTCTAAATATAAACAAACAAAAGATTTGACGGTATTATTACAATAGATGTCATTGTGATCAGGACCAAAATATCTTAAGAGCGCTTTCACGGGGATACTGCATGCGAGATACGCGTATCCGAGATACAGGTTAAACGCACATTCAAATGTACCTATTCACGCATAGAGAATCGCGATACCAAATTTCTGCATCCCGGCAACTTTAGCCGCCGGACGCTGAATGTGTATGCCGCATACAAACTTATTATTACGATATATGGACATGGATACTTTTGCAACGGAGAAGATATAGACGCAGGATATTTTTCAGTATAAATTCAATCGTCATAGGTACTATTTACTACGCGCTATAGTGATGAACCTGTGCAAGAAATACGTGAATTCGATGCAGTCAGCAGTCAAAGTTTTCGACCGCGATTTTGTATCTCGGATATGTGTATCTCGCATACAGTGTCCTCGTGTGAAAGAACTCTAAGCTCTTAGAGCTCTAGTTCCTCTCAATCATTTTAAGATCGTCAGTCCACCTCGTCGGCGGGCGCCCTCTGTTTCTAAAGGCGTCTTCGTGTGGTCTCCACTCCAGGATCTTTCTTGTTCATCGTCCGCCGGTTAGTCTTGCTACATGGCCAGCCCAGTTCCACTTCAGTGATATTATTCTCCCAATCGCGCCGGTCACACCAGAAATTCAGCGCAATCTCTTATTTGATCCGATCCCTGAAGGAAGAGCCCAACATTGCCCACTTCATCCTTCTCTGCGCCACTCGTATCTTTTCAGCAGACTTTCTTGTGTCCGTTCATAGGTAAAAACGCTGAGGATGCACTGATTGCACACCTTTCTCTTCAGGCAGATCGATATGCTTGACCTGACGATATGACTCAGCATTCTAAAGGCTGCCCATGCAAGCCCTATTCGTCTGGTTATTTCGCAGGTTTGGTTGTTCCTCCCTATAAGGATTTCATGCCTTAGATTAGAAAACTTAGACTGCTGCATCGAATTCACGTATTTCTTCAATGAGTACTAAAATAGTCGCAGTGCCGTGCCTAGGTTTATCACTATATAGACGTAGTAAATAATACCTATGACGATTGAATTTATACTGAAAAATATTCTGCGTCTATATCTATGATATCTTATCCGATGCAAAAGTATTCATGTCTGAACACTGTATGCGGCATACGCATTCAGCATCCGACGCGACGCGCGGCGGCTGAAGTTGCCGGGATACAGAAATTGGGATCGCGATTCTGTATGCGTCGCTGGTGCCGTGTGAATTTCATTTGAATTTATGTTTAACCTGTAGCTCGGATACGCGTAACTCGCATACAGTATCCTCGTGTGAAAGAGCTCCAAAGTGTAAAAACCTGTTGATTCCTGTTATCAGAAAAAAATAAAATGATTGTAGAAGCTTGGCTAAAAATATACGGATTCTCATTTCTGTGAGAAGCATGGGATTAGTTGCCACACTGGCAGCAAATAAGGTGACGCTAGACTATTACTGTTTTTCGATAAATATTTTAAGTAAGAATAATAGAAAATGGTCTAAAAATTGTGTTAACATTTATCCGCCTGCTCACAGGTCTATCAGGACCGTAAAATCGAATTTGAAATCGGCGAGCGATTATTTGTTATGTTCGCTTAAAGATTATTTTCACTATTATCCATGGCTTCATAAATCTTTACTGTGGGTTTGTTCTTTTCCCGGAGCTAAAAAAAATACTCAAACGACAAAGATTTACTTTAAACGAGCAATTAACACTAATAGAAAATTGTCTAAAAATATGTTATTATCAGCTATCCACCTGTTCGTAGGTTTGTTAGAGCTTGCCTCGCAAAAAAATTAATAAAATCGAATTTGAAATCGTGGAGCGATGATCTATTATATTCTCCTAATTAGGATTGTTTTGAATACTACCCATATTTTTATAAATCTGTTACTCTGGGTTAGCTGTAATCACAGAGCTAACGAAATACTCAAAACGGCAAAGACTTCCGTTATACAAGATTGTAACTAAATGGTTGAAACTTGGCTTACGTTTGCTCTCGAAAAATTCAGTTATACTAATAAAAAGCTATTTAAAGCATTATTAGGTACAAACTGGGTTATAATCATTAAGGCAAATATTTGGAAATCTTCAAATATGAACCTCTAAATAGTCTAACAAAATATATAAACAAGACTATGCCATAAGTGGAACAATTTACAGACTTTCGCATTTGAATCCTTCTTCGTAACATCAACTAACAAGTTTCCCTATAATGTAGTTAATCATGGCAAAATGTAATCCTTACATAGTCTGAAAAAGCAAGGATTACATTTTGATAACTAGAGAATCAAATACAACCGCGTCTACAAAATATGCGCCTTCGACGCATACCTATCTTGGAATATACTACCCCATATCATCTACAATGCGCCATACCAATGTACGAACGATGGAAACTCGACATGATCAATCAGAAAGCTAGAAATGTTATGCTTGAATAGTACAGCGTCCAGCAATGAGATAGGAAAATTTAGAAAGGAGATAATAATAATAATGTTCTAACTAAAAGTAACATGGTACAGATACGACAGAACACCAGACAAGTAATCTGCCAAGGAGAAATGGACGTATTAAAAGGATCAGAGGGCAGCCGGAACGTCCTGGATAGAAAAAGCAAGACATAAGCAGCCAGGGAACAGAATTTACAGTCGAAATGTTATGAGGATGCATGTGCAATCTTCTTCTTCTGTATATACGCCATAGCTTCTCCACTCCTAAAGATAAGTCTCTTCAAGTCTCTTTCAATTATCTCTGTCCTGTAGGAGAGAGAACCATCGTAAACTTAATGCCATGAGTCCAATTTTTCATAGGTTTCCCATACTTTGTCTAATTTCTTATTTCAGCATTTTTCTTGTCTACCTCTCATCAGTATTTCTAACTCTAGCCACATGTCTGGTTTATTACATAATAAACCAGTTATTCCGGTTATTTGTCTGATGTTCTGATTATTAATATACTCTCCAAGATTGATTTCCAACATTAAAACGTGGGCGCTCCATTAAATGTGATTGGTTTCACCAATTTAGACTCCAATTTTGATTTATAATTTAGGGGCCAAATGGAAGATAGTCACAAAATGTTTAAAAATCTGATTCCTATATCATAATCTAACGGCGCCGGCGGAGCGGCGCCGGCGGTAGTTCGGGAAGAGCTCGGATTCGAACATTTCGAACACTGGGGCGTTCAAAATCACCCCACAGGCCGAAAAGTAGGCGACTAACAGGACCTGCATTACTTTTAGAGTTCTGATCTATCCCCTTCGTCCCTTATCTAAATCCCAATTCAAGCGGATAAAATGTTCATAAAATCCGGTATTAGCCGACATTGATAGGTTCCGAAAAACGAAAATACGTCTCCTAATTAGTAATTATAGAAATAGGCTCGTTTCGGAACGAAATTTATGTCGAGGTAATATTTAGGGGTGAATAACGGCGATACCTCGTTTTTGAAAATTTAAACGACCTAGAAGTCAAAGGATGGATTCGAAATTGGAACTTGGGGCCACTTTAAAACCACCACTCGCCGAATTTTCGAACGCACGCAAGGATCCTACTTGGGTGCCGGTAGGAGACCCCACAGCTCGATAGTCCGGAGACCTCGGATCGGCTTTCCGACTTTTAGTCCGAATAAAGAGGAGCATTGTTTTTCGGGGCCTATAGACTAGTTGCGGAATATTTTTGGTTGGCGCCGTGTTCTCCAACCACGAAAACACCCGACGAGATATTTATCACGTTTTCCTGGAGTTTTGAAATCGTTTTGAATACTGTTATGGCATTGAAACCTCCATGAAAACTGAGTTTCAAATCGCTTCCAGTCTCAAAGTTGATTTAGCTTTTTCCGAGGCTTTTTCTGGGAGCGGATACCTATCATGATTTAAATTAAGTTGACTGATTAAGTTGATCGAACTGAAAAATGAGGCTCATGCACATTAACTAGATTTAAAAAGTTTGATTAAATTTGTTTGTTTGTTAGAGATTTTATAGGTTCTTCGGTGCTAATTTTTTGCAAAAGGAGAACAAAAGTGGAATGTTTGGCGCGAGTTCTATGTTTACTCGATATATTTCGCTAAGAAACAGACATATCAATTATTTTACTGTCAGTTTATCAATTTAAATTCGATTTGAATTTTTATTTTTTCTCTGCATGAAAACGGGGAAGAGGCTTGGATCCAGAACGGTTTCAAAACTCTATGAACACGTGGTAATTGTACCTGTCCGTTCGAAACCATAAGCGTAATAAATAAATCAATATGGAGAATGCGTAAGTAAGTATAGGGAAATAAGCCTGTCATGGAAATCCTTGATATTCTATTTATTCCCTTGGGATTCTGGTTGAATTATCGAAAAGATGGGATTTCTGTGTACAAAATCTTATAGCTGAGTTACCCCTCGATTCATGTTTAAATTAGTTGATCTGGGTTAGTTCGGTATGAATAATACGCGTTAGTTGCATGTAGCTCGCCTGTTCCATAAAATTGTTTAAGTAAAAATTCCTTCTTCCACAAGATAATTGTATCTAAATCTGCAGAAATCTAAGACTTTAAGTATGCATATAATTAGAATTCACTGCTTACCACAGTACTTCGTAGGCATGGTTTTCTGCTCTTATGAATTGTGCCTACTTTTATTGACTATAAAGTCTTCTAGTCATTGCCACTGCAAGTCTGCCTGCAGGTCCGCATTTCTGACGGACTAAGGTACGCTACCTACCTGTCATCCTGAGTAGCTTGTATTCTGTTCTTGAAAGCAACTTCATGCTGGATTTCGCTGCGTATCCCCAAGTTGTGGAACCATGCGTCAGTTGAGGCCTATAGCTATCGTCTTTATTATAGTGAGTTTAGTCTTCAGGACATCCATCCACCATAGGATTTAGCATAGTGATTGCTCTCTTGTGCCTTTTTCATGTCAGGCCACGGCCCAGGTGCACTCCAAAGTACTCGATTTCCGTATTCCAAGGTACGTCGATGTTATTTATCCGTATGTTCAGCAGCCATTATTCTCCTTTAGAGGAGTATGGTCTGCGATTTGCGGTCATTAACCTTGATTTTCCAGTTTGTCATCCAGTTTATAAACTAATCTGTTGCCTCCTGGAGCATAGTGCAGAGTGCTTATTTTACTCGTTTCGGTACGGGCAACATTATATCATTAGCATACAACGAAATTGGCGCGCCGCCAAAGGATATAACGTGAGTAAATATTGAGTAGGGTACAAGAATAGTCCAAGGGCTCAGCCTTGTGATACTACTGCCTCAAAGGTCCTAGGTCTAGATGTTTTTGACTTTAACTTTCACATGAAATCTTCTGTCTCTTAGGTAGCTCTTTGTGATTTTAATGATCCGGTCAGAGTAGCCCCCAACTATTATTTTATAGTATAGCTCCTGATGCCATACTCTGTTGAAGGCTCTTTTTACATCTAGACAGATTGCCCCCGTTCTTGAAGTCGCTTGTTATATTTTTGACTACTTGTTGAAGTAGCAGCTCCCTCACCTGGTGAGGTTGGTACATCATACCTAGCCTGAATGTTTGTTTGTTCAAGGCGCCTCGCCTCAGCCTTTCTTGGACGTCTGGATGTAGTTCTTCACCCTCGTCAGGATGTCCGTTCAACCAGCCTTGGATTTGCATATAGTTTTAGCCAATAATTCCGCTTTAACTTTGTCCGCATAAACCAGTCCTCCTTCCCGCACATAGGCGGGATAGGAGTTTTGCGGAGTGGTCCATGCATCTGCTAGGCTGATTGATTTATGACGATCAGCTCTCTAAGTCCTCTTTATCAAGATTCATCTCTAGGCACCTTGATTTGTGTCTTTAAGATGTTGCTATGTTGATTTGATGTAATTCTGTCTTCTTCTCCATCAGTTCTTGCATACATGCGCCTTACTCTCCTGTTTGCTCGACTCATGTTTTTAATTTCATCAGAGAGATCGTCATGTCTGTTGGAGAGGTCTTCTATAGCAGTGCTATTATTAAAAGCCTGGCTGATGTTATTTTGCAAGTTTTCTACTTCTAATTCTAGCTGCTGCGCATTATATATGCGTCAATAGTCTCTTTGATGTTATCCTGGTATCGAAGCCAGTTGGTTGTTTTCTTGTTCTCAGGTTGGTTCTTCCAAGTCTTAGATTAACATACAGCATTATAGGGTTGTAATCTGATGTCATTTTTACAACAGTTTCTATTTCTGTATCGTGTTACACGTTCTTCAGACGTGTCCAGGATGTCCGGATTGCTCCTACCCCTTGGGAAGAATGTGGGCTGGTCTGGACTTAGTACGACAACGTTTTTGTCTTCACAATTCTGTGATAATCTTCGACCATTCGTGTGTAGTCTTGCACTATTCCCCCAAAGGTGATTATCATAAGCAAAAATATTCTATACTCTAATCCATATTATAAACCAAAAAGCTTTGATAAAATATTTCTCCCGAACTAGAATTAATTTAATTATTATTTGCCATGTTAAAAGGCGAGGGCTTATTCTATAGCATATGGTATAGCATCTGAAATAACAAAAATGATATTTCAGATGCTATACCAATACCTAAAAAGTTTAATAAAGTACTGGTCAAGATTTATTCTTTAGTATATAAATACCGATATCAAAATCATCTGTCATATTCATTTGCAATTATTAATTTAATTAATTTCGCTTTATTAATTAGTTCATGATTGGGATTGCCGATGCCGATACTGACGCTATTGTTTTGTCAAGCGTTCCGACTCAATACGCGAGCAACCCAGAATCCAATAAATAATGTATGTACATCACCAACGAACGGATTGGACTTAAATATTTCAAATGGAATATAACATTATTATCACGGCTAATCGTATTTCACAAATGAACTAGAAATTTCAGGAAACAAATCAGAAGATTTTAATTTATTCCAGTAGAAATATAGATACGTATAGATACATAATTAAACTGCGAATGTTGTTGAGATTTTCAGAAAACGTTTTATATGATGTCCAAGATTAGTTGACCCATGAATCTTCTAATGTTGGCACACAATTTATATTTTCCAAAAATAATATTACTAAATTAACTAGAAATCATTACAAGCAAACAAGAATATTTTAATTTAAAGGCATATACAGATATTACTGATTTAGGGATTTTGATTAAAAATTTTAGTTACATTTGTATTTCCCGTTAATGCCCCATATTTTTTTCCTAAAGTACTAAGTCATCTAGATAGAAATCATCATATCCGATCAGAAGCTTTAATCTTCCCTGGTAGAAATGCAGATATTTTTATTGTTTGTGAAATCAAAATCCTAATGTTTTTCCAAGATATTTTTTTACAATTTTCGGTAAAACTATTTTTATTTGGCTATTATTTTCTGTTAATGCCCCATGTTTTCTTCTAAAAATTGCTTCGAAAATCAAGCATCAAACAGTTATTTTAAAAAGTCAGCTGAGCAGTAAAAATTATCTGTTCACATAAATAAATATAAAAATCCATAACAAACTTCTCTATTTTGATATAAAACTTCAAGACTTCCTACAGATGTTTCTTTTCTTATTTACCGTGTAATAGTGAGTTTAGCCTCATTTCTCTTGCAAAAAAGTTGTCCTTGATGAAGAATAGAATGACCTTATACGACAGGCAAGATCTAAGCTATCACGATGCAAGGTGATAAACGCTGGAAAAGCGACTGAGTGGTTTTTTATGGACGAAAGTTTAAATAAAAGATTTTTTTCTTTTAAAAATCCCAAGACAAAAAATTTTACTGAAACTAGGGCAAATATATCTAGTATCACATCAGTATCTGGGGAAAGTTCTACTATGTCAAAGTTATCTTGGTCCTTGGACGTTTCAGACCATTGACTTTGCAACGAAAAGGAACTCACAAGAAACAGTTCTGACTAATACCAGCGAATATTAACTACGACAAGAAGGTCCACTTAATGGCAAGAGAGCGTTACAAAGGAATTGTCGTTTATTTTCTTCGTTGCCTGGTAACGATCGGCGAACTCCGCCGCACACAGGTTGAATTTAAATAAAAGCTGGCCATAAACGATATTTTCGTTTGCGGTATGTTTAATCAAATTTATGACGAAATTATTTATAGCACTCTAATACTCTATTTGGCTTTGGAAAAACACAATTCATATCTTCTGAATTGTTTGCAGCGCCCTGTCAAACTTACGTTATGGTTTTTTTTATTATTATCACCAAATAAATATTTTGATAAAGTTTGTATTCAACTGGCAAAAATCTGTTAACGTTTTTAATTAGTTATTATTGATAACAATACTCAAGGTATGTAATAACTAATATTTAAAAGATTTTGATTTTGTGTTAATGATTTCATTATATTTCCGAATACTAATATTCTGACAAAAGACATCAAGAAGAAAATGTTGCTCAAATTTGCCCATCTTTTAATATTGAATTAAATTTTAGCGTTTTGGGTGATTTTAAAATTGGTTAAAGGTTTCGCACAATATTTTTACTGTATATTTCATTCCTATTTTGTAATACAACACAACTAAAAAATAGCGATATTTTCTTATATCGAATATTGACTCGACTATAGAATTTACGCGTGAAAATTAATCTGACAAAAGGATGAGCTGGTCTATGGCCGCCGCGTCAAAGGTCGCCTGCCAACATGAGCGTTTTAAGATCCGATACAGGCGTAGCAGACTATATCAAAATCGGCCTCTCCTACTGGTCGATCCGCATGGCTCTCCGCTCGCTTCGCTCGTTACGGGGGCTCAAGAAAAGAAAACTAACCAGGTGCTAACCCAATCTAGCCCAAGACATACCCAAAATCAAGAAAAAAACTATTTAGAAACATAATCTTTAAAAAAAAATTAAAAAAAGCAACGGGGTTCGAACCCGTGCCTTCCAGGTGGGACCCAACTATCTAAACCTCTACACCACGAGAGCTCTTGCGACAAATTATTTGCATCACGAAGACATATTGTAATACGAGATGGATCGACCAATAGGAGAGGCCGATTTTGATATAGTCGGCTACGCCTGTAAAGGGTCTTTAAATGCCCAACATGATTATTTTATTTGTATCATGGCCTGCCGATATTCTGCTAGTGTTCGCGCGGGGAAGGAGACACATCGTTGACAAGCCGCCGCGGAGAGTGATCCTTCTTATCATATAGTTTTGCCCAAATACATAATAAAAAGATAAAGACTGATGTACTATACTGCTAACGTGCTAACACTCCGTTGAGGTTATGTGTTGGTGTTATACCTATTTGTGCAACAACTGAAGCCAGATTATCGGAAAATGGCGCGTCGAAATGGATCCCTTATTGGCTAAATT
This sequence comes from Pissodes strobi, assembly GCA_016904865.1. Lineage (NCBI taxonomy): Eukaryota > Metazoa > Arthropoda > Insecta > Coleoptera > Curculionidae > Pissodes > Pissodes strobi. Next base: position 25,521 of record MU182864.1, read on the forward strand.
TGTAACGTGCGCAGTTTTCCCTGCTGCTGTCTTGTTTGAGCATTTAGGTTTCTCTGTTTTTTTTTTGTGCTTTATATGTTGTACTGAAAGTATTTTCAAATGTCATTTAAATTACCCGCATTATTAAATTGGAATTTTAAAAGCTATATCTGTTGTAAAGTCATCGGTACTGGTGGGCAAGAAATTGAAAAATCGATTAAACGCTTTATACTTTAGCAAATAACTGAATAATCGATTAATCGAAATAATCGATTATCGATATTTTCTGAAATATTAATCGATAAGTCGATTAATCGGTAATTTCTTAAAAGTGAATCGAATAATCGATTATTGTCGCCCACCCCTAATCCCATAATATTGTAGTAAGTGAAACTGAAGCTGAAATTTCGATAGAATCATTATTGCTGATGCAAGACTGATGTTATTATAAAAAGAGGTAATATATACTTTGGCTGAATCTACAGATAAAAATTTATAATTTAATTTTAATTTGTAAATATGGCTTTGATATTACCTTGGGATAGTCAGAATGTAAGCAAGTGTTTTTGAACAACAGCTGCACTGATGCTTCTATATTTTTTACTTGTTTCGTCCCTATTAGATTAATTTTTAAAAATAGCGATAACTCTGAAATACATTTATGACAAAATTGCAGGCCCTCATCAACGCGTTTCTGTCGTTTGCTTAACATTCATTTTGCTCGTGAGACTCCTGAATTAACCGTTGCAAAAACAAAATTTGGATCATCAAATTAAAAATTTAGAACCCTTTTTTTACAACGAAGGAGCCCTTAATTTTCAAAATCATTTTTTAAAACGATTTAAGAACATACAAATGATTTTTATACATGATTTTTATCGTTAGTGATAATTGATACTCCCTATATATAAATACAGATGATGAGCAAGAAATTCGACAATTATTTGTCTAAAACACGATATATTAAACGTGTAATACTTAATAACTTTTATGTCTTATTTCTGGTAAACCTTATTATGGCCAGCTTTCCTAGAAATTCGACCAGTGTGCGCCGGGTCGAAAGGTCACATGCCAGTATCCTGCTAGTTTTCGCGCGGGGAAGGAGACATACCGTTGACGTGCCGCCGCGGAGAGTGAATCTTCTTATCGTAGTTAATATTCGCTGCTAATACCAAACAAACAGCGACATCATAACAACAGACTCAAGTTTCGAGATTTAATGGAGCTCAGCAAATATTTTAATCCCTTTAATAAAGAATTTTATCCACTAAATTGAGGGGAAAGTTCTCCAGATATTTAAATCATTAGTGACGATCGCGCAGTGGTGAAGAATAAAAAAATAATATAGGGACATTATATTAACTTTTTTTCAGATTTTTCTTGTTTTGAATTTAAACCAAAATAAATATTAGAAAATGCTTAAACATTATTTTTAAAAACCATCCTAACTAACATTTTCAAACTATACTACGGTAAGCAGTTTTTCTTGCTTTTTCAAAATGATTATTTTTGGGCATGTTTGTTTTTTTTTTTTAAATAAACGCTTTATATTTAGTGAAATATTTTGGGTTTTCTTATTAATCTCACATTCCAACTGAATTAAGGAGATCTGTAACGTTCCGAAAATCGATATTTACCTATAATTTGATATCCATAACTGCCTAAAATATTGGATACCCTACTTGGAAAAAATGGGCAGTTAACCGTATATGCAGGAAATAAATGTAGGTGCCCCAAAATGGTAGTTGACTTGGAAAAAACTTGATTGACAGATGTTATTATTGGACTATTAATGCGGTTTCAATCCCCTTGAGATGTGCTAAAATTTTTGGTCTTTTAAAAAATAAATATGATTCAGATATAGTTGGTAATTTTAAAATCATAGTATATTATCAAAGACTTATAAACTGAATTGTCTTTGATATTATTAACCAAGGTTTAGGCAGTTAATATTATTGCCTGAGCGTTAATTTGAGACGCAAAGGCAATAATAGTTATCTAAATCTGGTTAATATACATGTTTTTTTCCAATACTAACACATCTACTATATATTTTTTTAATTATCATTAGCAATAATTATATCCTAACTAATATTATAATGCGAATGTGAGTTTGTTTGTTTGTTTGTTACCTTTCACACGTAAACCACTCAACCGATCATCATGAAATTTTGTACAGATATTTAAGAGTATAGTAAAGGACATATGGCACATTTAGTTCATACCCGCGGCTTCGCTCGCGTTGTTTTTTACGGATAGTTTTAATCCTATTTTCCACGCGTAAACTACTCAACCGATCATCATGAAATGTTTTACAGATATATTCTCACCTATAGTAAAGTTCATAGGACAGTTTTTACCCGCGGCTTCGCTCGCGTTGATGTACTTAAATAACTGTCGAAGATCATTAAAAAGCAAGATATCGTGAAATTTTGTTCAGATATTTTCAAGAATATAGTAAAGGACATAGGACACTTTTAGTTTTTACCCGCGGCTTCGCTCGCGTTGATTATTAAGGTTAGTTTTAATCCTGTTTTCCACGCGTAAACTACTAAACCGACCATCATGAAATTTTTTACAGATATTTTCAAGAAACATAGGACAGTTTTTACCCGCGGCTTCGCTCGCGTTGCTGTACTTAAATAACTTTCAAAGATCATTAAAAAGTAAGATATCATGAAATTTTTTACAGATATTTTCAAGAGTGTAGTAAAGGACATACGATACGTTTAGCTTTTACCCGCAGCTTCGCTCGCGTGATTTTACAGGTAGTTTTAATCCTAATTTTCACGCGTAAACTACTCAATCGATCATCATGAAATTTTTTACAGATAGTTTCAAGAGTACAGTAAAGGACAGGGCAATTTTAGTTTTTGCTCGCGTAATGTTATGATTGATCATTAAGTGTCAAATTTATATATATGATTTTTACTGTTAGTTTTAATCCTATTTCCTCTTTATTTATTTCGATTTTTCTGTCACTTTTAAGCAATAGTTAATATGTTTCTATTTTTGAGGTTAGGTGCCTACATCTGTTTATGTTCTTAATTCTTACTCTTTCTTCAGGTTTTTCTACGCGCTTGGTGACTGTCATTTTGTCATTTTGTGTTGATTTTTTAGTTGCTAAGTTTAGTAAGTTTCCATTATTGATCTAGGTCGATAGTGAAGGTAAATAATGAAATATCTGACAAGAGGGAAACAAAAACAACTTCTCAAGTTTAAAACCTCCCAATAATAGTTGATATTAAAGCTAGTAAAGGAAAAAAGTTAATATTTAAATGCATTACCTCAAAGATGGTGCAGTCAATAGAAAATAATTTAACATCTTACTGTTAATTTCCGATTATATTTAAGTTCAAATAGAACATAATATAAATAATAACATTAAGATAATTGACTAAAAGCAAAAGCCCCTCCCAAAAGTGATGTAGACGATAATTGACAGATGACAAAACCTAAAATGTAAATATCCCAGTTGGCCTGAAAATGGTCAAGTTATCAAATAAGCATGCTACATAATAAAAAATGATAAAGCCCACTTGGCCTAAAATGGTCAGGGCATCAAATATGTAGGTGCCCCAAAAATGATATGGCCGACTCAGTCCTCCGCAATGACTACTGTTTACATACTTAGAAGTTTCAATAGCTTTAAATTAAGTATAAAATAATGTCACTATATAAGTTGATTTAACTTTAGGGAATTGACATATAAAACCAACTGTCAACATCCCCACAATAAGCTTGGAGTAATTTACGTTCTGCCTAAGAAAAGTTTTTTTACTATTATTATTTATTTTCATAATACGGAACAGCTAATTAAATTTATGGCTCAGAAGAAAATCATGAGAATACTAGTGATGGTAGTATTTATATTTCTGGCATTTATTTAACAGTGCCCGTCACCAATCTACAAAGTTATTCCCTTCAACCTGCAGTCTAGATATCATTCTTCATATACGCGATTTGCATACTACGCGTGATATATTATTGTTATGCCTTCGTGGTTTTCTACCACTTCCTTTACCCAAAGACTGAATAAAATTATCTTCAACATGGTCTTTATTGTACCGCATGTGCTAGTGACCTAGAATTGATGTGGTATATTCCCAGAGATATTAGAGGCCAATGTTTAGAATTAATTGTATTATGTGTTAGCGATTTTATATAGAAAAGCTTTCGCTGATTGACCTGCATTGTGTTATGAATTCCTTAACATGGGTAAAATTGCTTTCTTATCAATCTGATTTGAAAAGTTTTGAAAATAATACTATAATTATTAAATAAAAATGCACAGAACTATCTTGAGGAAGCAAATGATTAATAATTGTTATACCTACTAGTTTTAATAAGTAGCATCTGACTGAATTTATTCATAAATTTATTATTAGTAAATAACATTTATGCCCGGTTTCAGAAGTACCAGATATCTAGTGTATAAAGTTATGAAGCCTATAATTACTATGGTTACAATTGTATTAACAATCGTTGTCATAGGAAATATTTGAAGAATAAAGTTATCCATACTTTAAGAAACTGGGCATTAGTGCAGCTGTCACTGCCACCATATCGGTAATATCCTTTACTATTACTGTCAGTGAAATGAATGTATCCGAAATAACTGTTAAAAATCTTGCACGTCTTCGCAATGGGTTCTCACATTTCTTGCGTCAGAGCAAAACATATGGTAAAAATGTTTACCATTTTCTAATCTAACCACACCACAAATATCACTGTATAAGTTAAATGTCGTAGGACAAATAAAATCATCGGTCGTAATGTTCGTTTCCCGAGTTTTTCTCCTCTAAATTCTCTATCGAACTATCGACTCCAATTGCAATAGGGTTCGGAACACCGTCTAAAAGAACGTGTTCAGATAATTTCATCAACCATGCACCATAACGGGGTGTATTAAAACGCACATGACGTGATAACTTGGAAAAGGAAAATCGGATCGCCAAAGAGAGTTGATTGTAAGTGGCCCTCAAGTGTTACCTAAAAACACGCTAATTCTCAAATTTCCTCTCGCTGCCGTTTTTGAGACAATTGAAGTTGATGCTGACTTTATCCGAATGAGCGACAGCCGAGCGTCACTCGTTGCGCCTGACGGCTCGATATCATTCTCTAGGAAAGAGCAAGTGTACTGAAAGCGCCTGACTGTTTCTCCCAAGTCCCGACTTTACCCGAATGAGCCTCACATCACCAGGCCTAACGCATCACGCCTCATTCACTTTCCAGGAAAAAAGTGTACTGAGCGTTCCGCTTCAAAAAATATGTGGTTGTTGCAGGAGCAAAATATTTTTTTGCCTTTAGTCGTAACAATGATTCCGGAACCTTGAACAATCGGTATTCCTGCTTCGTCAACATTGCATAATATAATCTGGATGGAACTAGATTTAGGACTGCAGCTGGTTTAAGAACCTTTTTATCTCTTCTCAGTTAAAGCCATTTATTCGATTAAGGCTGGATGCTTCCGGTTTTCGAACATTGATCGTTGGATTGATTCTAACCCATACATACCCATAACCACTTTATCTGTGGAGAATCAAGCTGCTCTAGATGATCGGATGAAATATATGGCAGATCTATGATATAGTGTTAGTCCCGAACGAGTTCGGTGAATTTCTTATATGACTACGTAACTAGTAACAATATAAAGCATAATTTTAGCAAGGAATCCAACACGGCAGGGAAAGAATAATTCTAGAAGAAATTCAACGATCAGTGTTCGAAAACCGAAAGCAACTAGCCTTAATCTTAATCGGATAACTGCCTTTAACCGAGAGGATATATTAAGGATTATATATGCAATGCGCACGAAACAGGAATATCGACCGATTAAGATCCCGGAACCATTGATGCGCTAAAGACAAAACACGTTTTGTTCCTGTAAAAAGCTGGGAAAGAGGAAAACCCTTTCAGTTATTTGCGGCCTGAATGCAGCCCGAGGTGTATGATCATAAACTTGAAAATATGGAGAATATTAAGTAGTAAGAATCAAAACGTACTTTACAGGATTGTTCAAATGATACATACGACATCAGTGAATTTCTGACATCAAAATATACGATCTAGCAAAATTGTCTTATTCCGAAAGTTGCAGGTTGTCACCATAGGTATCGGTGACTTCGATATATTTTAAAACGCGTTTGATGAAAACTTGTCTAACCTTGTCTAACCTTCAACATACAACGAGGTATAAGACAAGGCTGTATTTTATCACCCTTGCTATTCAACATTTATGGGAATACATCATTAGAAAAGCCTTGGGCGGTTGGGAGGGAGGCATAAGTATATGCGGCAGAAAAATAAATAGCCTTCGCTACACCACACTTATAACAAAGGATGAAAAAGAAATGTCGGAACTAATGGTAATAGACTGCACCAACAGAATAAACAGAGGGCCTGCTATAAACGATGTAGAGATAGTGGAAGATATAATTTATCTGGGAACTCACATAAGCATAAAGCTCTGGCCAAAACTGCCATAACAAAATTAAATAAAATTTGGAAGGACAAACAAACAACAGTTAGTACAAAACGCAAACTTGCCGAAACCGTTGTCTTTCCGATTGCATTATATGGGCAGAAGCGTGGACTTTGAAGGCTATAGACATTGCTAAACTAGATAGCTTTGAAATGTGGGCTTGGAGAAGGCTTTTGGGAATTCGTTAGACTGCTGCTCATAGAACCAATGTGGCAATACTAGAGGAAATAAAATTAATGTACGACTGTCTACTATAGACAGCGAATTCTCAAGTTTTTTAGACACGTGAGGAAGAGGAAAGATGATAGTCAAGAAAAACTACTGATATACAAGGGAAAATCGAAGGTACGAGACGTAGGGAACGATCTCCGAAGCGGTGGATGGATCAAATGAATCACTTCACAGGAAATTCGCTACAAGAAAACATGATACATTCCAGATAGAGATAAATGGAGAGAAATCACAAATACCGTGACATGAATCATAAGATCACGAAGCTTCAACCAATGAAGTAAACAACTAGAGAGAGATGCCAGACAGTTGCAGAACTATTAACTAAAATCTAACACGAAATTTTAACTTGTTTTCTTCTTTTTCCTTAATGTCGACTTTCGGAATAGATCAATTCAGCAAGATCGTAATAATTCCAAGTGAGAAATTCACTTTTCCATTACTTTTGGACCACACTATAAAGGACAATAATTTAAACTAAAATGAATTTGCTTCTATGACAAGAAGTCTATCTAATTCGTGCCCAAAATCTTTATTAATAGCAAAAATGATATACGCTTTGATTGAAAAATTTGAAATGTTTGCACTACTTGATGAGAAACAACTATACTTTCAACAAAATAGTTCCCATCCCCAGTTTGTCTTTTGAGACCGGTTGTGATTGTTCTCTACATAGAAATAGGAAATAGGTTCTCTACATACACATAGGTAGGTGGATATTCGCGATGAGCAGCTGTTGGATTTGTTTGGATTGGGCGGTGAAAGATCATGCGCGCCAGTGGCAAAGGCTTGAACTTAACACGATCAGTACGATCACGTCTTATATATGTAATATCATTGTTCAGACATGGCAACTCTCAAATGTTGCATTATTAGTTGTATAAATACATAAAAAACGGTGTTACCTTAAGACCACACGACATTACTTGTCACAACTTCGATGTTTAAAGTAAAATCTTACCTCGAAATCTCCTATAAAATAGGCATACACCTCGGGTTCGCTTGAGAAAAATCCAAATTCTCCTATGCTGGCCCATTTCCTCGAGATTTACGAATCTGAGATTGCTTTCTGAAAAATTGCTTTGTGTTGACTGAAAATCAAAACAATCACCCATTCGGCATTTTCAATCAGATCGATGCGATTTCTTGGTATATCCTTCCCTCCCCCCAGGATCTTTGTTATGTAGGAAAGTTGGATTGGTCCAGATTATTCGGCTTTCCAGTAATAAAATATTAAGTGGCGTCGTATCAAAACACAAAAAGGTAAAAAAATTTAAAATGTTACTTTCTGAGAAAAAAAGCACCTGGAAATCGATGTTTTTACATTTTCCTTGAAAAGTCAATTTTTCCGACATTTTTGAACCTGAGAAGCATTTAAGGAGTTCTTCTTTTAAAAATTTTCGATCCATCGTGACTTTTATAGCGCTAGAACGACCCAAAGTGACCCCTTATCATATTTGGTAATGCATAAAAATGCTACTGGGTTCGCTGATTACGGATACCAGATGTCACTTAACGGATTTTGCACATGGCGAATAGGTCATGTCGTAGGGACCAATGGAGTGGCAACTCCCTGAATTTACGGTAACCGATGTTTCTGCCGGGCTATTTAAATCCTGTTTTATGTTCTCTACTGTTACTGAAGTTTCGTCTATTGGTGGTGCCATTTATGCCCTTCTTGAATATATAACATATAGGACCGTTTCAATCGAAACATAGACTAACACTAAGTTCAATTTATTGACCCTAACGAAATTACAAAAATAATAAAAACAGTTCGTAGGTTTCGAAGACAAATCTGTCAATATAATCTAATCTTTGTGCAGTTCTGCTAAGATCCACATTTATATTCCTGATGAAGGCGAAGCGAATAGATATTTAGGTTACGTGATTTTGGAGCAAAACGAGGAAATGTTTAATAAAATCAGATTGTTTGTTTTTAGCCCAACCTTAAAATCTATCGGAGCTCTGTTAAATAATGATGAAGAATACCCGTCAATTAAACGAGATATGCTTCCAACTAACCATTGAAAAGAAATATTTTGATAATAACTAAATATTTACTCATACTAAACAGTATTATAATATGAAATTTTAATTTTAATCTTACGTATAAGGAAAATAAACAAATGTTTAAGATGCGAGCTACATAAACACAAATAAATCACTTCAAGTTAAGTAGGTACTTAACAGTTATAACGAAGACGAGCAAACCATATTAAAATTAATTATTGTAATATCAAGTACATGGAAGGTAGCTAAATATGTCAGAAAATTAGTTAAAATAAATCAGCCGAATTATATTTCCATCTAAAACCTACATCGAACATGAATTAAATACATAGAATAAAAAGAAATCATTCTAGGTACCTACCATTGCACCGAAAGAAAACCTAGGCCAGAAAATGTACTGTATCATGGCTTGGACTGTTAGAATATATTTTGCTTTCACCTTGTATTGCATAATCTAATGTGACATCTTGCAAACGAGGTAACTTCTAAAAAGCAATTTGATAATATTTTCCAAATATATGATATATATTCTCCTTATAGCCTATTAGCTATAATTCTACTGGTCTAGCTTTTTTCGGCGCAATGGTACTATTGCTTGCGTTTAAGATTACATGATGATAGTTTTCGTAAGTAATTGCACAAGTGCATCAAAATTACCGATAATTTTGCATGACAGCGTGTTGTCTAAAAACTGCATGAGTTCATTTTCATATTTTAGAGAAAGAGCCCGACACCGAAGGTGGAGGCCTCTTTTTCCAAAATATGAAAATGACCGAATGCAGTTTTTCTAAGACAACACGCTCGAATGCAAAATTATCTGGTTATTTTGATGCACGAGTGTAATTCGGGGGAATATTTCCCGAATAAGGACATGGTTTTAAAAAATACATTTTTATTCTTTTTTTAATACAAAAACGTACAGGTTACAGCAAACAAACTAAAGAGACACAAAAATATGACTTTTTTAAATCCGAAACGAGGCATTTTAAATACTTAATATATATTCACTTGACTTTGACGTTATTTATAAATGCTGTCATCGTAATTTTACAATGGAATTACCATAGATACGTACGATGCAATTATCGCTGTGCTCTTTCGGTTTCTACAGTGCAATTATCGCTGTAATTTTCCGAGAACTGCACTCCTCTAATGGGATTTTTTATACATGAGGGAAATATTCCTTCTAATTTCTTCCCTTTGATTATCTTTTCCAAGTAGGTAGTGTACCTGTAATTAGCCTTTGACAATAAGTGACAATACATGCATTCGCTCACTTTCTCCATTTCCTGTTATAATGGTTTTTTTAACTACTGACAAATGAACAGTATTCGCCTTAATATTCAACGATTTAATTGTTTATTAGCATGCCATTAGCCATGATATTTCTAAAAATATGTAAAACCACTGGTTGCATTACCAATTGTGCAAATGCCCGTTTCACGTCAAAAGTGCAACATTTAGTGTTTACTGTACTTAACAGGTGCATCCAATTTATTCAGGAAGTTGCGGTAGACCGGGACTGACCCTGATTCCGTACAGGAAACCAAAAAAAATGGATTCAAGTAATATTGCTTAAAACTACGGTTAGAGAGAGTAATAAAATGTAGGACGTAATGGATTATAATTTGACGCACATTTATTTGAAGAGTTGATTACGAAATGTAGACAAATACTTTAAAGCCAAAGTCACGGATTTTGTATGCAAATTTAAATAAATAATGCACCATTCACTTCATTGTTTTTTTTTAAAGGAATATTTGTGATCTATTATCTATATTAAAATTACGATGTGTTCTGTGTTTCTTTTTGTAATGAAATTAAGGTATGCATTAAATATTAAAGCTGGAGAATCGAATGCATTTAATGTATTTTGGTGCCGACGACGAAAAACTTTAGAAAATATAGTATTCAACTAACGTAATAATTTTGTCAAAATTTTATCCTGCTTTTACAAAAAGATATAGTAGATTTAAATAAAAAAGTCATATTGTGCGCATAGTATTTTTAAATATAAAAAATTCGTTTCAAAGTATAGGTAAGATATGATGGAGTATAGGCAAGAAGATATCATAGTTGTCGAATTAACGAAAGTTAATATATTTAATAGAAAACAAACTAAAGAATTCGATAGATCTCAGTAGAACTGTAACATAATAGATTACCAAGCCAGGTCCAGATGCTGGGAGTTAGATGTGAAAGAATAGTGCTTCAGATCAGTGTAAAAACGACAAGCCCTCACTAAATGAATCGGATCGCTAGAAAATCTTGCTGAAACCGGGTATAACTTTACCGGTGCGGTGGAAGAAAGGAGAAGCGCGTTGTTCCTTATAGCAAAGAATATTCTAGTAGTAGAATATTCTTTGCTTATAGTTACTTCTATAGCCTGAGGAAAAGTAGGCCTCCCGATGATATTAGAGAAAGGATATCGGATATCTTTGAATGATCGCTAGTCTTCTGAATCCAACCGTTCCTATTTAATAGTGCTAATGGATGCAGGGCCAAGGCAATGAAGCTCATGGTTGGATATCACCAAGAAGCACCACAATTACTAAAAAGTGATTCTTTGGGTTGTAAACTCGGTTTCACCAGTGCCTCAAGAAAAACAGGCGACGGGTGATCCAAATGATTCGTGGATTCGGTAATTTTTGAAGCGTTTAAGAAATTTGAAATAATTGTTGCTTTAATAACTAATTATTAATAATATTATTAATAATACCACAGCTTATTCAATAACCAGCTACTCATCTTGCCGCGGCATCCTTTGATTTGGGAAAGTCGAGTGAAAATTTTAGAAGAGGGCCATGAGTTAATATTTCTCTAAACATCTGGGCATCTGAATAATACTTTTGACAGTTCGTTTAATTTAAAATACGATGTTTTATCGTCTAAAATCCGTTTGAAAACGATTTTATATGGCAAAATTCTATAAAAATCCGAAATTTCCGGTCTTTTTAGAGCAATAGCCGTAGCTTCGAGCGAATTTGTCGTGGAATTTGAAGGGAATATTCATTTTAAATTCAGTTCGTTTCGTGTCATTACATTGCCTGAAAAATCACGAGACCGTGAAACTGAACCGCTAAGGGCACTATCAGGATCCGCAGTGCCCGACACTCCAACCTTCCGATTTCGATAGAGATGAATAGCTGGTTATTGAATAAGCTGTGATAATACTATAACATTTCACTATTTAAAGTCAGAGTCATAAATATCGCAAAAAATATGCAAATTTAAATATTACAAGGTAGGATAATTATAGTGATGTTTTCATGTGATAAGTAGGTACCTATATTAATACGGGGCGACCAACATTTGGATAATTGTGAAAGGGTAGATAACATTCATGATTAAAATTAAATTTATAGGCATTCTGTTGATGGTAATGTATTTTAAATCTGTTGTTTGGGTGGTATTTATCGAATAAAAGGTTGTTCTTTAAATTGTAATCCCACTACCTTTGAAGACGGGACAGCATTCCAGAAATGAACAGCGACATGTACAAAATTCTTTTTGTTTGTGATATTTCTGTAAATATGTTTAAGGCCAAAATGCTCTGAAAATGATTTTATAGTAATGGAATTCCTGATCAGAGCTTTTCAGAGCTTATAAAATGACAGCAAAAATTATATCTCTCCTTTCAATTATATACCAGTTTATTTGAGTGTTAGTCTATTAAAGGACGTCTTATGAGTGAGATATTGCTCAAACCTAAGTATAAACAACTGTTTTCATAATCGACCGACTATTCCGGAGTTTCTTCGTAATTTTACTACCTGAACACAATATAATCAGTGAAGAGAGAAATTATTACCTTTTGGAATGTTAAAATCCCCAGACAAGTTCTTAGGCAGTCCAATAATTTACAGCAGATTAGACCTTTTTGATGATACATTTTTAAAATCACTTTTTCTATATCTTAAAGAAGAACCAATAAATACATTCTTTTGGTTTTGATTATATGTAGTTGCACACATTTACCACATTCTTTAAGTGTTTATAACATTCCTGAATGTTCGGTCTTTGTTACATGCGGTTTTTATTTTAAAAATATGCCAACGAGAATTACCATCAGTGGTGTCATAAAAACTTTAGTTCGAGATGGGGGACTGTGATTCTTCCAAATGGTAAGTATTAACAACAAAAGAAGATCATGGCTCTAGCTTCTAGCGGACTTATTTACCTGGTACAAGTTCATCTCAGCACTATGGTCTCCAAAATAATGAAAATCAAAAAGGTGTAAATTATGAACAACTTCTATATGAAGGGCTCTATGCAAAAAGTACCTAAGTGGATTTTTAAAGTTTCGAGATATCAACGATTTAAACACATATGCACTTTTTGCATGAAACCCAATAGATGTAGTGACAAGGTCAAATGCTAAATATTGTATTTAGGGACATTTTATGTGAAAACAAATCCGCTTTATAGATAGTTCAGGAAATTTCACACTAGATGGCACCATTGGCACCATTAGTTCAAAGCCAGTAAAATGTGAATTAGGGACTTTTTGCACAGAGCCCATGAACCTCGTCAAACCGATGCACCCATGTGGCAGAGGAAATTTCTCGGCACGCGTCTTAAGTATAGATCCTAATGGGTCCCAGTAGTAAATGTTAAACGCACCAAGTTTAGAGGCAAGCAAGCTGTTATATTCCTCATATGCAACTCGATATTGACAAAGATGAGGGAAATTGCTGGTAATTCACCCGCTTTGACTCTCCATTATTTTGAAGATTATAGCGGTGAGCAGAGCTTGCACCAGATAAGAAAGTAAGTCCGCAAAATGATTTCTATCGTTTAAAAATACACTAATTCCTTTTTCTGATATGTCTTAACTTTTATATCTTAATTTCGATATCACTCGCTGAAAGAGGTTATGCAGTTCTCATCTCTAGTTACTGATAAAGTTCACTTCTCTAATTTAGGGAAGATTCATGTGTGACGATAGGTAAAAAGAGACCTTACTTACATTCTGTAGAATAATCACATTTCAAGCGAAGTTTGGATTTGAAAGCTTTAACTTTTCAATATATTTATCAGTCTTTATTACTATTTTGTTCTAGACTAATCACTATTAAATAATAATTAGTAAGGCGTTGCTGGTGGCATGGGCATTTCTATTCCTATTTCTATCTAAATGTTATTGGCCTTACGATAATTGCGATGTAAGCATATAAAATAAAACTATTAATGAGAAGATCTCCGATGCAATATATCAAGGCAGGTAAGATCATAACCGTATCGCCATTAAACGTATTGCAGGAGATTACGTGTAAAACATACTCAGGTGAACTTGGACTGTTTTGATACATATTTGTCCACTATTTATGGCATCATAATAGGATTTGTTTACCTTTGATGCCCTTTTTTAAAACGAAGGCAAAATAGTGCAGGGTCGTGACATAGCCAGAACTGATTTGGGCATTGACACATAAATATAAATGGCAACTCCACTTTTTCTTACATACACTTAGAAAAAATCTAAATTGATATATTTGGGCCGAGATTCACTTTTGTATTTTTAGCCATTTTTACTTAGTGAGAATAAAAGTTTTTCCAGTATTGAAAAACATTTTTATTAAAATGTAACACATTTAATTTAAAAGATGTTTAAAATGTTTTCCATTGACTTCCTGGCAACTACCTAATCGTAGATAAAACGCATTTCTTACATTCTGAATTAGGTATGATGTATCGTGTAATAGTATGGAATATTCATGTATTATTCATTCTTTCAATTCATCATTATTCTCGGGTTTTGTTTGTAAATTTTACGCCACAAGAAAAATTCAGTGAGGTTATCTCGAGAGACCTTGCTGGCCATTTCATGGGACCCCTTCTTTTATTCGACCAATTTGGAAATATTTGGTCTAGATCATCACGAACAACCCTTAAATAACTCCATCTTGTTAAAACCACTAAATATTTACATTTGACACATGTGGATTTACCACATTTGGAAACAAAAAAACTAAGTATAAAATAAGTTCTCACAAAAATTGCATACATTTAAATTATTTTAAAACAATATTGGCCCAATAACTTCATTTCTACTTATTCCAGCACAAATATTAATCTTCTGTGGATACTGGGCATACAATTGCCTAAGGCGGCGGTTACATTGGATAAGAATTGGTACGAAAATTTGTTCGTAAGAATTCGTACGAATCAATTATGACGAATTCTTACGACGTGGGTGGTTACACTGCTCGGTTTCATTTATACGAATAGAGTAACAATATTAACTTATTATAAAGTGGTAATAATGGATTTTATCTCAGTTTTTTTTTTTGAAACATCACCATTACTGAGATATCTTTCACTGAAAAATTAGTAGCAAATGGGTTGATTTGTGCAGAATTTTACCTACATTCAAACATGAAAACGAAAACAATTTGTAAAATGTAACAAAGTAGTAATTACTTTATGTTAAACATAAAAATGGTTGTTTAATATATTTTGTACTTATTTTTTGCTACACATAAAACTTGTTCTTGAATAAATATATGTAAGTACTTAAATGGAAATACCTACCTCCTAGTTTAATCACAGCCGCTAGTTATTTCCATATTTTTCGTTTAACTCTTTATTATGGTATTGTTTGAATTTCTGATCCCATAGGGATCTTCGTTCGTGAACCAAGGTAATCAGTACTTCGCCATCCATGTCACTTAAAACCCAATGAATTCAGTTAGCCGTACGAACAACTATCAAAAAAACAAAATATTTTGGTCGTATTGAAAACACGTACGAACTCGCACGAATTCGTAAGGAATAATCGTAAGCAATATAACCGCAAATATATCAATATACGCATTTGTTTCCATCCGACGACTTCTTACGAATTCACATGAATTCGTACGAACAAATTTTCGTACGAATTCTTATCCAATGTAACCGCCGCCTTATCCAATGGGGATTACAATCTGACCAGTATAGCAACAATTTTGTCAATTAACATTGCCATGTAAAGTAAATGATGCTTCGTCAGAAAATAATATATTTTCCGAATTTACTACGTTTATATCAAAGAAATGAATCATTTCCTCACCTAGCTGCAGTCTTCTGTCTGGGCCATCTTCAGCCAGTTCCCATAGAATTTGAATTTTGTAAGAATGATGCTTCTGTTGTCTCAAGATGTTCATTACCGAAATCTAACATACATTATTTGCAAGCTGCCTGCAAAAATACATGGATTTTCTTGAACTGTTAAAAGTAGATTAACTTTTGCAACGTCGCTAAGCGCAGATTGCCTTTATCCATATTATTTTTTTATTTTTTTTTCACCGTCCTTCGACGTAGATAATTTTGCCTAAATAACACAACCACTTCTGTACTGATTTCTACACGTCCCATCGCCGTTTCCTACCATCATTAGCATTTCGATACGATGAGTTTCTGTTAAATGACGTACCTATTTTATCTCGATTTTTTACAATTTTTATTAAGTGCAATTCATTATTCTTAATATTACTTCAACGTTAATGCTTAGTGACAACTAGATAGCAGCTTCAACAAAACTTTTATACGCTTTGCATAAATAGATACAATGAGGCAAACATTTTTTTTTCACTATTTAACTGAATGTGTATCCATATTCGCTCTACTGAAATTGCTTCCATCAAAACGATATCTGAATTTCCTTTTAATTAGTACTTTAGAAGACAAACTTAGTTTGCTTAAATAAGATCGAAAAAATGGACCTCGTTTGTATGCTTAGGGTTTTTGACATTCCATTTGGATTAAGACTTAAGTTAGCGAAACGCGCGTCGAGTGCAAAAATTATGTTTCGGTATTGTGGATAAAGCTCAGTTTTAGTGTTTTTCTAGACTAATCACTTTTCTATTGGCCACCTCCAGCTAGACAACAGAAACTATAGAAGGGATATGCTATACAGCTATTTGAACAACGAAAACTTATTTTGCCTTAATACCTTCTTCGAAAAACCCAAACAACGCAAATGGACATGGACCAGCCCACACAAAACGACAAAAAACCAAATAGACTACATTTTCTCCAATAAATATTCACTGACGTGACAGTACTGGATAAATGTTATACCGGAAACGACCACAGATATTACGAGAGAAGATCAAGATACACACACATAAGAACAGAACGCAATAAACTCATTAGACAAGAACGCTGTGCAACCACGGAAACTCTGACACAAAAACAAATCGAATACCGAAATTAATTAGAAACAAGACTAACACCAATAGAGACAATAAAACAAATGTAAGTAGATGAACTAGCCGCCAAAATAAAAGAATCCATAAACACATCGGTCAAAAAAGCTGCTCCAAATCAAAAACAAACAGAAAGAAAATAAGGAAGGCCATAGAAGAATTTTACACAAAGCTATATGTACTCGCCAGACACACAACAAC
>MU182864.1:47617-61602 GCA_016904865.1 Pissodes strobi
GAGGAACTAATAAAAAAAACTATACTAAAAGACCCCAAGTCAGTTGGATTGGGGGATTGGATTAAAAATATTACTCATTCAGATGACTAACGCAGCATATCAAATCGAACATAACTTCATTTTGGCTAATTTCATCAATTCTTTTTTCTAAGACATAGAATGTTCAAGTGCGGATATGAATTTTCACAGTTTGAAGTGTAAACTGTTCGGATTTGCTTCGAGTTAGCGAAAAATCGATTACGACGTGTCCGGATCCACAGTTATTATACTATGCAACTATGCAACAACATTTATTCGGCAACCTGTAAGAAGAATGTTGGTGTGAGCTAAGATTTCTACGACATGACATACTTTTGGTTCTACATTCTTTTTATATATTTATTCGTAGTGCAATGATGTTTACAGGCTGAGTAAACAATGTGTTTAGGCTAAAGTTAGAATTTAGAGGAATAGTTTAAATCCAAAACTATAACAATGACTCTTGTATTTCACGTATAAATCTTCTTCCTTCCACCGCCCAATATAAGATTATATTTCACCCTTCTATACAGTGTGTCCGAAATTGGTTATGACAGTATTGGGCTCTGCGAAACCGTAAGAGATACAAGAACGTTTAAATGAGGAAAGTTTTAGACAGTTATGTTTGTAAATCAACGCCGTTTTGCTTTTTGGATTCTGAGATATTTTGAAAAAGCTGCATTTTCGAAAACCCCTCGCAATTTCTTTATTTGTAAATTTTTTCTAATCTGTAAAAACATGGTTGTGATAACTTCTTACGTATAATTCGCCTGTTTAGTCAGATTTTACATACGACGTTTCGATTTCCTAAAACCATGTCCGATTTCAACAATAGTATTTTTTTAGCTTTTCAACGATGTATGATACTTTGTAATTAAGTTATTATTAAGATAAAAAGTTCGTATTGGAAATAAATAAACTTTTTTTTAGAATTCACGAAATAAGAAATAAAAATTTATAGTGATAAACAGGAATATTTTTAATTCAACAGTCAATTCTACAAAAAATCAGTAAGAACTAGTCAATAGCATTAATACTAAAGGCACATAATGAATGTACTCCGAAAGACGATAGCCGGCAAAACTTATTTTCTAACGCTGATTAGGGAATTGATTGGGCTTAGCAGTTTTAAGAATAATCACAGGAAGAATTATGAAAACACAACGAATAACGCAATAGGCAAATCTAACATGAGCTAGAGGGAACAATGAGATGATTTGCAAAAGGTAATGGAAAATAGTGAATTGGGTCAAAGGTTATCTTACTAAGCATCCTGCACCACACATCAAAACCAAATCGCACTTGCAATCTGCGTGGATCGCGTAATTGAGGATTTTCAGTAGACCAATAATGGTGATTTTTCTTATTAAAAACTCCCCAGTTGATAAAATTGGACTTTATTGAAAAAGGCGGGATCTTCTCGACATCTACCGATATACCGATTACAAAAAACAATTCTTCTTTCGAAATCACCTGCTTGAAGTCCTTGTCCAATTGTTGACTTGTAAGGGATGGTATTTAGTTACTTTTAAGACGTCATGAACGCCTGACTTCCGAATGTAAAGTTCCATTTCGCATCTTCTTGTAAATGAAGTCGGATTTTCATTAAAGTATTCTAGGATTTGCCTATTGCGTGCCTCGTTGTCTTTTGCATATTTCTTGGTGCGATTCCTATTATAACTGCCAAACCCAAGCAAGCTTCTAACTAGCGCGTTTGCAAATAAGTTCTGCCGTGCTGTTATGTCGTCTTTCGGGGTACATATCAAAATATACATGCATTGGCATTGGCACTTCTTTCCTCGAACATTATTTCATTAGAAAATTTTAAAAACATTATAAAGAGTATTGAAACATGGACGGACGTTGAATAAAATTTTAACGTTTTTGACAGATTATAAAACTTTGATGATTTCAAACGTTTGCCTAAATCTAAATAGTCTTTGCTATTTAGCCAAATCTTATATTAGTGTTATTTACCACTGATAATTTGATCATTGAATATGCACTCAGTATTAATGCTGCTGAGTAGTTCTTACTGATTTTCTATAAAACTGAGTGTTGAATTAAAAATATTTTGCTATTTAGCAATATTATTAAATCCTTATTTCGATAATTCCAAAAAATATTTATTTGTTTTCAATACGCACTTTTCGTCGTATGTAAAATATGACTAAATAGGCGCATTCTACGTAAGAAGTTGTCTCTATAATACTTTTACAGATTAGAAACATTTTCAAAAATAAACAAGCTACAACGGGTTTTCAAAAATGCAGCTTTTTGTTTTTTTTTTCAAAATATTTCGAAAATCAAAAAAAAAAATAGAATCGCGAGCAAAACGGCGTTAAATTACAAACATAATTTTCTAAAACTTTCCTCATTTAAACGTTCTTGTATCTCGTACGGTTTCCGAGATCCTAATACTTAAGTTTATGATATTAAATATATATGTACATGTAAAGCCCATTTTGATTTTTTAAGCCCAAAGTATTTTTTTATCCTTTATGCCCACACTACGAATGTGTAATTATGGTCGTTCGCAAAAAAAAACATATATGTTTTGGTTTATCACAGCTCAGACAACTAAAACAGCAAAAGAAAATATTCTATTTATGAAACAAGCATCACTTTATTAATATACACCAAAAACAACATACAATCAAAACAGTTAGGGTTAGCTTGGGTTAGTAGGATGCGGCAGATTCGGACATGAGACATCTCCATAATAGTCAAATCCAGCCTAGAAATGGAATTTGCGATCTCGAGCATAGGCATCCCCTTTAGTGATATATCTATGATCTCGAGCTCGTATCAAGTTGATGCAGACTGAAGTGGTAACGTATATATCGAAAGTAATTTGAGTTAGGTTAAAGATTCCACGTCAAAATTACATTCTGCTTGTAAAGACCTATACATTTCTTAGCAAGTAACTTTTACTGACAATTATTTTAGCTGAAAGGTGACTTATTATTACACATGTAACATTCATAACTTGTATCTACTGTTTTGACTGTCTGAAGTATATGGCATAGTATAACTCGAGAAAACTAAACCGTTTCTCGGGTATAACATCATACTTGGGGTAGATTGGGACTGTTCGGATGTGCTCCATAATTATCTATATGCTATTGTAAAACTAAACTAGCCTTACATAGAATATTGCAAAATTAATATTTTAATTAATATTTAAACCATAAAAGTTAGTATTAAACTTTAGGAGAACTGCACGGAGTAGAAATTGATTTAGGTAATTTAGAAATCACGTCACGTGGATATGTTAGTTACCGTAAACCGGGGGAACTTCGACATGTTTTTGACATATTTAGTCTCGCCCACCAAAATGTGTCAACTAGAAACCGTAGATTCTTATGCCAATGTAACACTTGATGTCTTGGCTTTCAACCATGAGAAAATCAGTTTTGTCCCCCATCCCCGTATACCTTTTTTTGTCTCTTTTTGGTGTTGAAGTTACCCGGTATATGGGGTAACTTCGACACCCTGTGCATTTTAGTGGGTTGTCGAACTAGGAAAGCTCCTGGGTAAGTTCGACACCAAAATAAGTAAAATCTGGTTAATTTTACATAGTTTTGTCATATTTTAAGGGTCAGAAGTTTCAACTAAGAGTACAATAAAAGGCGATTTATGTTATAATACGATTGTATTAAAATAAAACCTTTGGTTTTAAGGCACATTTGGTTTAAAAAACAAATCACATTCTCTTATAAAAGTAAAACAAAAAGGAACATTTTAAAAAAAAGTAAACCAACAAAGTAAAATACTACCTAATAGTCAGTCTTTAGTCATCATCCTCGCAAATAGGACATTCGTAATTCGCTCGGTTTGAACCATTATTACAATGTCCACAAACCCATTTGTTACACGTTACGCACTCAGAGTCAGTATTGCTATCAATATTTCTGCCTGTTAGACCACGTGGCGTTGAGGCTACTGGCTCCGTGGTTTTTACGTTAGAGTTAAAGCAGGTTGTCCTTATTAATTTTTTCTTTTTTGAATTCGCTTTGTTGGTAACAATCTTTTTAGGCAAGTTTGTAACAGCCTTTTTAGGCAACTTTGGTGGTAAAACATCAGGTTCTTTGGTGTCTGAAGAGTTCAGGAACTTAGTAGCTGCTTTATCATGTAAAGCATCAAGCTCTTGGGCATCTGTAGATTTGAGGGCCATCGTAGCTGATTTTCTTTTCATCTGTTCACCTGGCTTTGTGGAAACTTTCTTTACACTTCTACCAACTGCTGTATCATCTTTGTAACCACGAGATTCCTTCAGAAACTCAAGTAAACTTTCATCCAAAGACCTTTCCGAATTTGACTGTGTCGATGGAAGTTTTGCTTAAACGGTTTCAGGGCTAAAAGGGCTTATGCCTGTTGATCGAAATCCGGACTGCAGATTTTTCCTGCATTTTCTTTTATGTATACCCATAAACGGTTTAATAACGATGGGAATTGTTCCTTCGGGATGGAGCCTTTTCGACGCGATTCCTTTCTCCAGCTATCCAAAACCTCCCTCCACTTTCGCTACATCGGAGCAAAAAAAAACTGTTCAAGTGGTTGCATTAAGTGTGTAGAGTAAGTGCGATGCGAGGTTATCGCCTATTACAATGTTTAATTCCTCTGGGTAGCTATTTTGTTTGGCGTAAAGAAGCAATATTTCATGTGATATTTGTCTCATCATAGTTGTAGACATGTTGCGGTAGAGCATTTTGTAACTGATCTTGTTATTAAAACATTCGGTTACTTGTGGTGCACCAATCGGAGCTCGCTGGAGTTAAATATTTGTTGCTACGCGCGTGCTTAAGCTGTTCCTTGCTGCAAAGCAATGTACAAAGTCTTCTCCAGGTTGATTATTTTTCCATCCTGGAATATATCTGCCCTGTTTAGTTACAAATTTTGAAATAACCTGGCGAACATCTGCTTGCGTCATTGGGAAATCCCAGTCGCTCACTGTCCGGAGATAATTTGCTATCAACGCTTCTTCCTCTTGGGTCAGCACAGTAGGATGACCTGGTTGTAGAAGATGTTTCTGGAGTATTTTTTCCAACAAAGTTGTCCTCGGTACCTTGAACTTTTTGCTCGCAGCGAACTGGGACGTCCCTTGCTCCACAGCTTCCACCGCTTTGGCCTTGTTTTCTGAGGATAATGGTAACTCCTTCCCCCCATCTTCTTTCCATATGTGCGCGGCATCTCATTACTTATTCTGTTTATTCACCAAAATCAATCTGAAAAGAAAGAGACACTTGGTAATCAACTGAAAAAATAATATAAAGTAAAAAATCGGAAAAAAGACAAAATTATAGTAGGTGTCGAAGTTTACCCGGATGTCGAGGTTCCCCTGGTAGTTTTCCACGTAAATTATAAATTTTTTAGAACATTTGAAAAGCACTTTCGAAAATAAAAGGTAAGTTATTTTTGAAAGTGATTTAAAGTTGTCTAAAAAAAATATGCGGAAGACTACACATATCAATGGTTTTAAGAACTGACGTGATTTTTAAATTATCCAAATAAATTTCTACTCCGGGCAGTTCAAGAATGGCATTATTTCTAAAGCTAAAATATTAACTTTTATGGTTTCAATGTTATTTAAAATATTACGGGAATCGAACCGCGGCGCACAAATGACAAGCAGAACGTGTAACTACTATGCCATCGAGACGTTGAAAGCATTTCGCTAGACTGTAAAAACATGGATAACATCGATACATTCGGCCATTACGCATGCACGGCTTTCGCATCGAAAAGTTAGTAGGAGCGCTAGTCGCTTGTATAACGGCTTGGCATTTTTGTAATGGCCACTTTGTTTGGTTGTGCTTTTATATTAAATTTAATAAACGGGAAGGAACAATCATAGTTTGTTTGGTCATTCCGTTTTAATTCTTTTAGTGACTATCTTGGGGTTTGGAACCTTCGGCAACATGCACTAAAGCAGAGTTTTATCCACAATACCGAAACAGAATGGTTGCACTCGACGCGCGTTTCGTTATAACCATGTTAGCATCATCAGGAGATGATTAAAACATTGGGTGACCCAAAAGCGTGGTTCTAGGTACCTTGCTTTTGCTTTAATTAAAGATTTTAAACTAAATTATGTGAACCATTCTCTCAAAAATGTGACGTACATGTGTGAAATTTAATTGTGACCGTCATCGATTTGTGTTGTTCGTTTATCTTCATGGATATGTCCTTTTCTACTGACAAGTAACGCTGATGATGGCTAAGGCCGAAAACGCTCTGTTACGCTATTTGTAGCAGTCCTTTTGGATTAAAATTTTTGCATGGAATACAAAGATTGTTTCATTACTAAAAAATAATTGGGCCATTTCAAAACAATATTTAACGAAAATCAGGAAAAAGACCTGGTAAGATACATACTGGACATGGAATGATATGATTATTTGGACTCAGCTTTCCTGAATTTCAATTAGTAGTGTATCAGTTTGTTACAAGGAACAATATTATAAACAATTTTAATAATGAAGTAGCACTGGCAGGACGCGATTGGGTTTAGAGCTTTTTACAACGACACCGAGATTTCTTTAAGAATACCTAAAACACTTTTAACAAACCAAATGTCAATATATATTTTGATTTATTGGGACAATTGATGGATAGGTACAAGTTTCTCCCTAGCGGCATATTCCGTTGTGACGCAACAGTAATAACTACAATTCCAAGTAAGCCTGGAAAAGTTTTATCGCTAAACAGCCAAAAGCAGATAGGAGTTTTAACTTCTGGTGAACGTGGCAGTCTTGTCACGGCCGAAATATGTTTCAGCGCGTCTGGCCAATATATTCCTCCATTATTGATTCGTCTTTCCTCGGGTAGGAAGAAATCCTCTACTTAAAGCGGTCTTCCAGCAGAATCAATAAGTGAGTTTCATCCATCAGGCTGAATGCAATACTGTATTTTTGCACTTACGTGGATAAAACATGTTATCGAATATGCAAAGCCAAGTGCAGAAAAAATCAGTACTTGGGGTATTAGGCGGTCATGCTACACATACCAAAAATATAGAACTTCTCTCTATTGCTAAAGAAAACCATTTCAATTCAGTTATTTCACCTCATATCTCTCATCTTATATAACCTTTGAATGTGAGATTTACGGCTCCGTTGACCATATATTATGAACAAGAGTTCAAATGTTGGTTGTGAAGAAATCCTGGAAAAGTGGTCACTTTATATGCAGTTGGTATATTATTCAGTATAGCCTTTCAGCGAGCGGCAACGCACGCACGGTTCAAAATGCAATTAATGCATTCAAAAATGCTAGAATATATCAAACACAAACACCACCAGCACAAGCAAATGGCTTTCCACAACCAGGTTGTTCTAAAGACTCCTGACAACCAGGTTGTTCCAATGACTACACAACCAAGTTGTTCCAATGACTCTCCATAACCAGGTTGTTCCGAAAATATGCCACATCCGGGTTTCTCAAAAGCAAAACACCACCGAGACTTACAAAAGAGCCAACAATCAGTATTTCTCCCCTTATGACTTTGTACCCCCTTCCAAAGGCTAGTCCTAAGAAAAAATCGTAGGCGTGGAAAAAGCAGGATTTTAACAGCGACACCCAACATAGAAGAAATTAAACAGGCAGCTGCAGAAAAATCTAATGTAAAATCAGACAAAGTAAAGAAGCGAGTTAATCTGGATACAAAATCTATTAGAATAACAAAAAGAACGAAGCAAAACTATGAATCTGATTCAAGCAAATCGTTTATTTTTGCAGAGAATTTGCGAGACGATTCTCTGATTTCGTTGAATCAGATCACATCGAAGCAAATTAATGTTGTTTGCTTCGATGTCAGAGAAAGTTCAATTGAATCAGTTGAAGACGCAATATCTTGTACTGCTTGAACTAAACGAGATAAAACGGAATATCAAAAATTATTTGATACACAGGTGATAACAGAAATCGATGAAGGAGAAACAATAACAGTTACATTTATTAGGGAGTACCGCCAATTGACAGATATTTTCGTGTTTCCCGACGTCGACCTATCAACATGAAGTAGTTGGTAATTTGATGAAAATTTAGCACTCGCATTATGTGAAAATTTAATTTTGTTGAATCTCAATATCTTTTTCAATTTGCCCCACATGGGTTTTCGTTTTACCCCCGACGTGAGGTAATATGAAAAAAAATTATTATGTGTGCAAATGTTTTTATTTTTCGTTTATTTCAGTATAATCATTATGTTTAATATGTATTCAGGTCCCTCTTGTTTTAGTCAATAGTATTAAAAGCCTTTCATAACGTTATCAGCTTTTCCTTTTTCTTTCAAACTAAATCAAAATGTAGGTATTCCACTTTGCCTCACACTTCCCTATATTCTACCATTCGTGTCCGGCAATTTGCTTAAAACAAAAATATATAGTATGTTCTACAATTCGTGTCAGCGAATTTGCATACATTAAAAACGTTTAGTATTTTCTACCATTCGTGTCAACGAATTTACATATAATAGAATTTGGAGAGTAAAGTGGCGAACGCGTTACGAAAATTTTCTAAAATATGTGTTGTATAGTATGTTCAACCATTCGTATCAGCGAATTCGCATGAAATAAAAATATTTTTTATTGATATACAGAAACCATGGTGGTAAATTATGAGAAGAGAGAGTTATGCGTCGTATACCTAAAGAGTGTATGGAGTACTGGTAGCAATGCCCACTTAATAATAAGGCTTTAGTGCTTGTCTTACTACAAAACTAGCCGAAACCGAGAGAAAAACATACAATTAAACATGAATAAAAACTTACAAACTGTTCTGTAAACAAATCGGCCGACTGGCAGGAAAGCAGCAGGTCTTTAAATACGAAATATATGGTTTTGCGTATTTAAAAATACGTCTAACAATATAAATTGGGTACCTAAATATACAACGAATATATGGTTTTACGTATTTGAAAATACCTCTAACAATATAAATTGTATACCTAAATATACAACGAACTATTAGGTACAAGTTTCACGCACTTAAAAGCACATACATATTTCCGATTTCAGAAGAATGCAAGAAAATAACACTAATTACCGCAGCCATTATCGGTAATCTTGCAAAATAATAGTTTGTCGCTTGTTTTTCTTATCTCTGTTATATCGTCTCAGGCGCTGTTGCGGAAAGGAAAATATTATTTTAGGAAGGTGCACGAACAAGATAGTAGTATTAGATAAATAAATAAATTAATTACGAAATACCACATTATAAAAAGAGGAAAGAACATTTTATGGAAATATGTTTTTACAATATTGTAGAAATTGTAATGTAAGAGATTTCTTTATATACGGGCATCCTAATATTCGCTAATATCGTAGTAGTCTAAAAACTACGCAATCAATTGCGCCTCGATCTCGATTACCCTTCCACCCACAAGCCCCCCTCATATATTTTCGCTACAAATCGCAAAGGCCCACATGCATGACGTCACAAGCTAACATTTTGTGAGCACTTTGTCCTTCTGTGTGTTGTTAATTGTAGGCTATTCTTCGTTTCTGTGTGGTGCGGATGAAGTTTCACTTCTGGTGTGTGGTCCACGAGCATACTAATTTTTATTTGAACCAGACTAAAAACCTAAAACATCAGACTCTACTGATGAGGATTGAACCATTTTCTAAATAATTCTATTAATCTTCGTATTATACATTTTTATAATTTTTAAGAAAATTTGTTGTTGTTGTGGAAAGAAGTCTTCTGGAACGCCAGTAGAAATTATGAAAGCACCTAAAATAACATCCATAAACCTTCTGCTCGAGAAATGGTATGGTGTTTATTTATAAAATTATTCGAAATTAATTTGTTTTGCTACTGCTAGTCTATGAATTTATAAAATATGAGTATGCTTGTGATCCACACACCAGAAGTGAAACGTCATCCGTACAAAACAGAAACGGAGAATAGCCTACACTCCTGCATAGTAGATGTATTGGGTATACGACGCATAAATATCTCCACATATTTTACCATATATGTTTTCTGTTAAATATTAAAATAATATTTTTTGAGTTTTAACACTAGATTCCTTAACAAAAAATAAGACGACAACTTCATACACGCTTATGTTCTAAGCTCTTTCGTTTATAAGATACGGTGTGTTAAGAACTTCTTAAAAAATAAATTTGCCTAAAATATTTCGAAAAGATAAAATATTGCATTTCGACACAAGTGTATAGCATTTATTTTTTACGTTCAATACTGGTATACGTAGAGCTAACATAAAAGACATTTTTTTAGGAAAAATGATGAGCCACTGTCTTTTTCAAAAAATTATACCCGATTCTGCTTTAGAAGTCAAAGCTATACAAAAGTGGTCTCACCTGTTTTTTGTTAGAGTGAGCCGATACTGAGGAAAACTACGCCTTCGTCGCTAGTTTGTCTTGAAAGACCGAAGACCCTTAAAAAACTATCATGGGGCGCATTATAAGATCCTTTACACAAATAGTGCACTATATAAAAACTCGGCCTCTCCTATTCGTCGAACTGCATGGCCCTCCGCTCGCTTCGCTCGCTACGGGGGCTCAAGAAAAGGAAACTAACCAGGTGCTAACCCAAACTAACCCAAGATATACCCAAAATCAAGAAAAAAACTGTTTAGAACCATAATCTTAAAAAAAAATAATAAAAAAAAGCAACAGGGTTTGAACCCGGGCCGTCCAGGTGAGACCCAGCTGTCTAAACCTCTACACCACGAGAGCTCTTGACAGAAATTGATTGCATCACGAAGACATTAATAGGCTTGTTCCAACAGACTAGAAAACCGTACGAGGGACCGTCATTTCCAGTTGTCAATTTCACTTTTGAAGGCGATAAACCACATGTCATGTTGACAAACGAATTATGCTACTGGAAATTACCGTCTCATATACGGTTTTCATGGTCAGTTGGAACAGACCTATTGTAATACGAAATGGATCGACCAATAGGAGAGATCGATTTTTACATAGTGCACTACTGGTGTAAAGAATCTTAAAATGCTCATGGGGCCAAAGTCTCGAATACAAAACATGGTACTTAAAAACAATATATTTAATAGAAAGAAACTTTTGCTATATAAATTACAGTTTATATCTTTATTTGTAAAAATGGCATGAAAAAATTTGAACAAATATCGAATATGTCAATCTTTTTTTACAACATTTTTGAATGTAGCTTATCTATTTTAATTTTCCTCAATAGTAATAACCGACGTTTCAATATGGAAACGCATTTCTCCACCGTTTAGCAGACAAACATGACGAATAATTTTTTTATAAATTTTTTATTTTCCAGATTCATATTCCGAAGTATCAGGAGGTTGTAAATTTCCTGGGTCTCCAGCTCATTCCACGGTAGAATTTTCAGACGAAGCTTTAGGTCCAGGAACTATATCGACTTATACGTGTGAAAGAGGTTTCGAACTCTTGGGACCCAATAGAAGAGTGTGTGAACATGGTGTTTGGTTACCTGAAGGCATCCCGTTTTGTGGTATGTAGTTCAATGTAGAAATAGTAATTGTTTATATATTCATAATCTCGAAAATTCACATTTGAAGTGCTGAAAGCATAGTTACAGACGCCAGTCGAAAACGTTATTGCAATTACACGGTTTTTATTTAATTGGTTCCAGCTAAAGGCAAATCTAGATAGTAAGTTTCACTCTTCGAGATTTTAGCATGATTTTAAATAGAGCCAGTCAGGTAATATAGTGATTCTAAATCACTTTCAGAATGATCCGTAGAATGCAAATGGAAGAAACTTCAGCATCGCAATTCAATTATTATCATAGTGTTTTGAAGCACACACTTTGGTTTTAACTTTTCAGTGTATGCGAACGTCTGAGTTATCAAAATTGATGGTGAGAAAGCACCGTAGCGATTAATTTGAAGCGCATATAGTTGAATAAAAAAAGTAAAATGAGGAACTAAAATGTTCATAATATTGGCATTAATCGCGAACAAATGAAAACGCGGGCACCCACGGTCATCGACCATTAAAAGGAATGCAGAAGTAACGTTGCTACCGCTAGAAAGAAATGAAAACGATTGCGGAAAATGTAAGGAAAAGATACGCCATTAAACAGACGTACAGGTTCCATCGTTTCTACATAGTGGCACGATAAAGTTGTACGATTTCTTGTGCTTTGCAATGATGGCGAAATTATTTAATTTAAGCGACACTATAGTGTAAATAATTTTATCGCAATTTTCTACTGCAAAAATAGTTTATCAAGTAATTTAATTATTAGAATGTTATCGACTCTCGACATTAAACATATGATATCTGTTTTCAAAATAAGGCAGATGAGGGGTTCTTCAATTCAATAGATAATCAAAAAAGTAAAATACAATTGAAAAAAAACTTGCTACTGAGAGCTAAGACATAATAAAAAATATTAAAAAATGACAATAAAGCCAATACATTTAAGGATTCAACACACAAAACGACACAAAAACAACTCTAGATGTTGATCACAGAAGGTCATTATAACTGGACCGAAGGCAGTCCTCGAATGAAAAGAAAGCATTTTTAATCAAAATTCTTTTACTTTGAGCTTAAATGAATTAAGCGGCAGATCCTTGACGCAGACAGGCAAGGCATTAAAGAATTTGATTTCGTAGTAGGATACCCTATTTCGACACCTAGAAAACCTCAGATACGCTGTCACCAAGGGTTTGTTATTTCTGGTGTAGTGTTGATGAGTATCAGCATGAATCATAAACGTGGAAAGGTTTCCCTTGACACATACTAGGCATACCAGAATGTATGCACATGGCAGGGTAAGCATTTTGCAGTTGTTTGAAGTGTAGTCTACAGCACTCTCTATAACCCAAATGAGCTATCACTCTTATACACTAGCGTTGCAACGCCAATGAGACAGTAAGTTATTATAGTGTGAAGGTACCCAAAGTAAGCAACCCTGAGTGTGCAGGTCGACACTGAGCCAGACAAACTTCAAATAAGGAATACGCCTCTTGAAAATTTGGAGGACAATTCCTCAATTTGAGATTGCCAAGTCAATCCTCCATCCAAAGTGATGCCAAGAAAATTTACTGTCGCATCCAGGCCTAGTTGACAGGAGTTAAGGTCTATAACGGAGAATATTATATGTTCAGTTTTTTGGGCTCATTCAATTTGATATCGCCCATTTGATTCGACACGACTCGCCCACTGTGAGAGCAAGGTTAGATACACGTGAACCAGCAATCAGTAGTGTCATCAGCATACAGACCGAACGTAGAGTCACAATCACAGCTGGGCAGATCATTAGCATACACTAGAAAGAGAATAGGCCCAAGAACCGAAAGTTGCGGTACTCCATGTTCCAGACCCACACCTCCCTCAAAATAGACAAACTGGCCTATCTGTCAAATAGAATTGGAGCAACTTAATACTAGTATGCTCAGATTTATAGTATTCGAGCTTCTGAAGAAGGATATCATGCTCTATACAATCAAAAGCACTTGACAAATCATGAAATATGGCATGTGAGTGTATGCCTCTCTCAAAGCCGTCAAAAATCGTGTCACATACATATGCCGAGCCAGTGGAGCGTCGCTGCCTAAACCCATGTTGTTTCATGTAAAACAGTGCATTATGTTCAAAATCTTCCTCAATATGAATTTTAATCAGTCTCTCAAAAATCTTTCCAACGATTGAAGTAAGCTAAATAATAGGCCGATAATTTTCAGCATCCATTCTATAACCCTTTTTATGAATGGGTATAACCTCATCAGTCTTAAGAGACCCCGGAAATATGTCCTCAGGGATAGCCAAGTTAATCAGTTTTATTATTGGAACAATATTCAAGTTTCTTATGGTTTTTATGAGTCATATCAAAATCATAAGGGTCTTTACTTGGGCTCATACCATCTATAACCTGCCGCGCCTGAATGTAGGTTACCTCACCAAAAGAAAAGCTAGGCCCACAAGGACCAGTCTCAAAGAGATTACAAGGTTGCTGGAAGGATATATATATAT
>MU182864.1:68189-79974 GCA_016904865.1 Pissodes strobi
AAGTAGGCGCATCATAAACATCATTTTAAGCACGCTGCAGCGTGCGATAATCGTTGATTATGATGCATGCGTAATAAAAAAGTATTTAATCATTAAATTTAAGAATATGAAGGTAATTTGTTACTCTGGGTACCTGAGTAGGAATACCTATACAGAATTTAAAAAACATACAGAACAGAATAGAATTGAATAGATTAAACATGACAATAAACAATCGACAAAAAAATTATATGAATACATTCAATCTACATTAAATTATTGAAAGCTTCTTCTTGTAGTGTAAAAAATGATAAATGTACCGTTAAATAAATTGTTGCAAACGTCCCACAGATTTGACCCCATTTAGGTACTGCAATTTACTGGCCACTTCGGTTTTTCCATTGGAAGAGCCAGGCGCGCCCTGAACTATAGAGCGCCATTAGCTGAGCTTTAGGAGTGCTAATTAATGATTTAGCTCCTAGACGCATATCTCT
The DNA here is from genome assembly GCA_016904865.1 of Pissodes strobi. Classification (NCBI taxonomy): domain Eukaryota; kingdom Metazoa; phylum Arthropoda; class Insecta; order Coleoptera; family Curculionidae; genus Pissodes; species Pissodes strobi. Next base: position 68,663 of record MU182864.1, read on the forward strand.
GAAGAATTTATCAAATTTTCCCAGATTTTGGCCATTAGAGGCTTTAGGAATTTGCGGAACAAGAAGATAGCAACTGCAATAAAATTGATAATTTTAGAAAAGGAAGAATAAAAATAAATAAAGGGAACTATTTCGGTCGCTGAGTATCAAAAAGGAAGTTGATGTTGAGTATTTGTTGAAATATTTTATGACTAGGTAATCTTTCTTAGAAATCTCCAGGTTGCAAAAAAAACAATCTTATCAGCTGAGTACATCCATGGCAAACAAAATTCGAAGAAATTATCCATTATTTCAATACAACTAACACAAAATTTCTAGCATACAGAACTTGATCAAGTTTTTTGTAATGACAAAGCAAAATAAGGGTTTGTCACGGTTTTGTGCTTTTAATGTGTAGGATATATTTGGATAACTGTATGAGCTTGTGCCTATGACTAACATCGAGGGGCGAGGATATTAATTTATTACAATTTACACGGAGGGTATCTAAGAATAGTATTACCTACCTATAGAATAGATATCTATAAAAAACCAAAGAATAAAATTCGACAGGTGTATTTTGATCCTGAAATGGGCGAAATGAAACAAGTGTAATATTCGGTGGTCTGTCTACCCTTCGAATTAAGTTCAGTGAAATCCTTGAGCCTAGTTAGATTCAGTGTTTTTAAAATTGTTTAAGTTTTAGAGATATTTATCGAAGTCCTTCCGGGTTTTATAATCAAGCGGCTGCATGTAGCGCTAAATGAGTAGCGAGACCTTCGGGCACGCCACTGTTCGATTTTATTAAGCCTAGTCTATTCTGCCACTTTTGAGAGCTGTCAGCAACACCGTAAATAATTCCGACATATGTCATTGTGACATTTGACATATGTCATGTTTGAAAGGAAAGTGACACCTGTTAAAAGTTTCCCCAGCATTTTCATTTTGTTTTTATAAACTACTTTTCATCCCGTAATCCGTAATCGATTGGTGAAAAGGAAAGCCCAATCTTCAAACTTTCTCGAAATAGATTTTTATGGATTACAAAAATAGAACCCCCTTAATCGCACAAAATAGATTTCGTTTGAGAATTTGCGATGGCAACCAAGTTTATTATTTTAATTTTCAGCTGCATTACTTCTAATCTATTCCGATTAACTTTTTTTCCGATAAGTCAAAACATTCAATGACCTTGAATATATCAGTCGAGGTAATCTCAGGGAAAAAATACAAGTAAAATAAGGAATTTTTAATAGAGAACTGTTTCCCAGTTGCATCGATATGCGGCTTGATTTTTTACGAAGATACGTTACGGATCTAGGATAGGTCAGAGTTAAGAGGCTGCCGTTGCCATGGTAGAATGTGGTATTCTAGGCCTCACGATACACCTAAACATGGTATGACAGCCTTTCGAAAAATTACAGCGTGACATCAAGTGTGTTGCAGATTTTCCCTGTATTTTACATATAAATTCCACACGTGACGCAATATACGAACTGTCATTTTGGGAAAGCTGACATACCGTGTTTAGGTGTATCGTGCTAGGCCTCATTTTTATTCTTTGTTAGATGACTATCTAGCCACCGAAAGACAAATTTTGGGGTCCAATGGTAACCGTGCTATCTAAATCGCATTAAAACTCTCTCGATTAAAATTAAGCTCTCATATGAACTCTATAGTCCTCTGAAAAAAAAACTTTGCTTTTGCGCTTATATTATATTAATATAATATGTATTATGTACACCACGAAATACCATTTATTTATTAAATAGTACTATCGAGTACAAAATAGATTTTGTTTGTGGTTAATACCTGCGAAGGAAGAGTAATACATTCAAAATCAATTAAAAACATTTTTCTGGTTTTAGTAGTCTGCAGAGCCCCGATTTAATATCTTGCGGCTGTTTTACAACAGCAACGATCCATATGAAGGCTTGTTTATGAATTTGGTTCCAGGAGTGCGTGCCTAACAACCTTTCTGATGATATTTGAAAAGTCGAAACCGGCCACAGGTGGCACCTTCCCGGACTAATTGAAAATCTAGCTCCCATTGAATTCCATGGTCTTCTAAAAAACAAATTTGCACACGCCACTCACGTCTACGTACGCCAAATTTTCGTCCTTCGGACCTGCGCATTTGGCAGCGGCCTGGTGTTGTCGTTTTAATATGTCACTTTACGCATGGCCCTCCGCTCACTTCGCTCGCAATCAAACAAAACTAACCCAAGGCAATGCCCAAAATCAGGAAAAAAGAAGAAATAAGCAACTTTGTAAAATATATGAATTAGCACGTACGCATGCGTGAAGAATCAGAATTGGCGTACGTAGATATGAATTGCACAAGCCACTAAAGCTGACTTCAAAAAAATAGGTTGAGTCATTTATTGCTCAACATTTTTTGAGGCTAAAAATGGAAAATAAATCAGTATAAAAAAGCTCTCGGATTCCACGATGCCGTGAGGTTGAATAGAAAGAGAAAATCAGACATCAACATCAAAACAATTTGACATTGAAAACCGAATTTAAAAATACACAAAATATTTGGAATTTGGTTAATGCACAAAAACCGTCTGAAGTCGGTATCGTCACCGAGCAATAACAATAGACTAGAAGGTTCACTCTAAGCTCCGCCCTCAGCATTTCCCTCCTTGTCCCGTCGCGCGGAATCGGACGAATTGCTGGTTAACCACTCTGGCCTTGTTCCACGTTTCACCCCCTTTCGTGGAAGTGGCGTCCCGCCTTTGTAAGCGCTACATCAAAAGTGCCGACTGAGAGTGAACCTTACTTAGTGCTAGACCTAGCACGGCACCTAATGAGCCTTCAGTTTACCGATTTCTTTGAGGTGCAATGAATTCTCTGGAAGTGCTCTGGTGGTTCAGGGGTTAGATATGCTGGGCCTGTAATAAAAAAAATAAGATTATGTTTGTAAAAAGTATTTTTTCTTCATTTTGGGCATGCCTTGGGTTAGTTTTGGTTAGTGCCTATTCTTTGAGCCCCCGGCCCCGAAGCGAGCGAAGCGGCCGAAGGGCCATGCGTGAAGTGAAATAATACATTGGGCTCATTAGGTGCCGTGCTAGGGCTAGCTACAAGTAGTGGACCTTCTAGTATCCTATTAATGTTCGTTGGTATTGTTTAATCCCCAAAACCGAAACCAGACCAAAATTTCTGAAAAAATCTCGTCTCTTTAGTACCGAGTGCATGACTAGAAATATAAACATACGGAACTAAACACAGCAACTGTAACATACATGCACGCAAGTACCAAGAAAGTTCGTGTATTAAACCAAACATTATGATAAGCAACATATTTGTTGCTTGTTACGACTATGGATGAAAATTAAACATGTTATAATCATTAATAGGAATTTAATTTAACAGCCTAATGGCAAACCGTTTAAAAAGTGAAACTTCACTTCGCCATGAAATGGCGATTAAGCAAAGTGCAAAAAAATGGTTTTATAGCACAAATTAATAAATAAAATTACTTGATTAGGGAAAAATAAATCGTAGGAAATTTTACTCGGTCGATGGAACTATTATAGCGGCGGAGAAAGGAAAGTTTTTGACAGAAATAAATACCTATAGAAAGTGATCTGGTTTTGATGATTTTATACCGGCTTAAATCCATTTCGTCATGCGAAAATTCTTTGTAGTAGACGCACTTTTAAATATTTACTTATTTAGTACTTATATTTGTTTATCATATGTAAAGTTCACTGCATTTACTTGAAACTTAATTTTTAAAAACCATTATATTTAAAATTATTTTACTATTTTAAATACAATATATCTTTTAAAGAAATGAGACTCCTAACCTGTAAGTTATTTTTGGATAAGCAAATTTGAGAAAATTTTTAAAAACCGAAGAACGACTACAAGGTTAAGCCTGGCTCGTGAGGACTTATGCCTAAAAATCGATTTTTTACGCTTCTTAAAAAACATTCTCCTGACAAAAAAAAATCTCGAAAATATGATTCTCTACATTTTTGCACTTACAATAATGCAAAATAATATTTCCTGAATATGGTTACTACAGGATGCATAGATGCTTGTCCCGATTAGCTTACAACCATATACTGAAATAAGAGAAGTTTTAATTAACACAATATTGACATTGATACGTACGCTAATTGCAACCAAAATAAAAATGTCTGCTTTAAATTTATATTTAAAAAAATACACCAGATAACGGTATGACTTGGCATTGCACCCGCAATAGCGTAATGTAATTCCTAGCACTGAAAACCCCAATCATATTGTTACGGCTAGCAACCATCCGAATGTTTTTGTGCTACCCTATAAAACTAGCCGCCTTGCCGCGTCTATGGATGAGTTATCGCCACGCCGGCGCCGCCGCCGGCCGCGAAGATTCAGGAACGCTGGAATTATCTCGAACTCGATGCCCTGGTCGAGAATCATATAAAGTGGCCTCGCTTCCCGAGTATTCGTGATAAATTTGAGATTGTATATAAGTAACAGACCTAAAGCGTGTTGAGTTAGTTAATCATTGAGTGTTGAGTTGTGAAGAGCTATTAGTTGCAAAGTTATAAGAGTAGTTTAGTGTGTTTAATTGTATACAGTGGTAGAGAATAAAGCGAGTATTAGTTTGGAATAGTAAAAGTTATAATTTTTATCAGCACCCACGGGAAAAACGTAACATTTGGTGTCAGAAGTCGGATTGTGAAGAGAAGGTACTTGACAAGTGTTTTTCAAGGAGAGAAGAGGGTACAAGTACGTCAACGAAGCCGTTTTGACTGGTGGATTTTGAGAACATTTTATAACATTCTATGGTCAATACAAGGCAACAAACTACAAAAATGGGCCAAATAAATAAAATGTTGGCCGATTTCATGGAAAATCTAAATGCTGAGAGGCAAGCGGATCGGGAAGAAGATGAACTTAAAAGGCAAGCAGAACAGGACCGGCTTCAAAAAATTTTAGAAGACGAAGAAGATAAAAGGCAAACAGAACAGGACGAAAATTTTGCAAGACCGATAAGATAAAAGGCCAGCAGAAGAGAACATACTTTTTCTGGTAAATGGGATAATGGCAGGTGTGCTCGAATTGGTAATTCACTCCCATTGGGAAGTTCCAGTGATGTATTAAATCGTTGATTGAAGCAACGATTAAATGCAAGATTGTCTGCATATGATTAAACAAGCTTGCATTCTCCTTGTTCTTTGCTATGATGATTGGGTCATCAGCATTACCTTGTCCTTTGTAACCATATATTTAGATCAAGTGATTTTATACCTCAAAATTTGTACGAATGACCTCAGCTACAAAACACATCACGGCCGGCATTCCGACTATCTGCCTTGGACGATATGTTGTGTGTCGGCGGTTAGCCTGTCACCGTTTTTATAAAGCTTCAAAAAGAAGTACCAAAAAAACCTGCAGAGAAGTTATTAAAATTAAATAATAATATATATTAATAGATAATCTTATGCTTTAAAATTTAAGGCGTTCAAATTTTTTAAATGTAGGATTTGGCCTGATATTTGTGGATTACTAAATGCTTAAAAATCATTGCTGTGATTAAATTTAATATTTCCGTAAAGCTCAAAATTAGCTTTCAAAAGCAATAACTTGAAAAACTATAAACGAAAGTTCCTCGGGTTTCTAATTTATATTTTTTTATTATTTATTTACTTGTAATAACACAGATTTTGATTGGGATGCACCATGTCTAATTACAGAATTGCTTCTCGCAATTGCTATAAACCTTAATAGAGAGATATCAGTCGTTTAACGCACTGAATATTTTTCAATTATTCACTGCTGGATGAGTCAGTGAACTAGAATTCATACCTTTATAAACGTTTTTTTGATACTGTTGAATTTGAAAAGGGTGCATTGTAATGAATACTTCCAGGAGGTATTGACTAGAATTTTGACAAACGGCTTCTATTTCTAGCTCGTTAAGTACTACTAACGATCTTATTTCAGTTTGTAAATGCTTTTCACATTCGTGACATTCCAACATGAAAAATAGAAATTCATCTGGTTGCGATAAATTAACTTTGAAGGTGGTTCCAGCTGCACCATTCAAGGGGCTCCAGGTTTTGGCTGATAAATAAAAATAAATGTTTTTTCTATGTCTCACAGATTCCTAGCTTGTCTGAAAAAGTAGTTACTGTACTTACTTATGATAGTTCATCAAAGTTTCGCCCCATCGCATAACGTATTGCTTGCTGCTTATACTCTATCTAGGATAGTGAATAAACTGGTCAAAATGAGCACGACTTCTTTTCTGGAAAGACTTTATCTAATTAACAGCCAGCAATTGGACTTTCAAGAACTGATGGGTATACGAACCATGCCACTTTCTGCTTTTTTGCACGCTTGGACATCCGGCTAAACTGTATGTCGTAAGTTGTATATCGCTCCAAAAAAAGGGGTCTTCTGGTAGTAAACTGCAAATTGGGTCTTGGCTCCGGTCTGTGACATCTTTTTGTTTCTCCCAGGTTATACTCATCTCTTAACCTGCTACCACTCTGATGAAGCCGGTAGGCAGAAACATGTGTCAGTGGTTCAATTATCATTTACATTTCTTCCATCCTTATTTTGCGTACTATGTCCGTTATTTTCCTTCTGTTCTTTATTCCATACGCGCTAACTCTTCCATACCTGAAAACATTCTCCACTGGGACGTTGTAAAATTGTGAAATTTTAAAAGCGTTAAGAGAAACTACCTATAAATAGGGAAACTAGTTTTCCCGTGACTTAAGCTAAAAATATCGGAAATGGTCAAAATATAAGCCTTTACGGCATGCGCATAATATATGCATAGTCAAAAGCCCCTGGTTCAAAGGTGGGGCTTGAATCTTGAGTCAAAAGGTAAATTAATAAAAAAACAATAATTCGTAGTTTTGGTTTAGCCTTTGGTTAGTTTTGGTTAGCATTTGGTTAGTTCTCGTTGATTGAGCACCAGTAGCGAGCGAAGCGAGCGGAGGGCCATACAAAGCCATAATAATACCGTAAGGATAGTCAGTTACCGTCAGCGGCTAGACATTAGTAGATATGAATATGCCACCCGGAGTCGCTCTGATGTGTAAATGGATAGCACTGCTGGATGCTTTGCTGTCAATAATTTAACGTCTTCAGCGCTAGAAGTTCTTATTTTGCATTGATCAAGTCCCACCTTGAGTATAGTATATTTTTTAGAGTATACATACCTGATTAAAAGATAATTCACATTATTAGACATACAACGACAAGTCGTTAATTCGGTACACCAACATCACAAATAAATAAACCACACATACTGGCTCTTATAGAAACACAAGTATGTTCTACAACAACAAAGTAAACTACCTCTACCCTGGTTACGACCTACATTCCCGATTTAGACAAAGTTCGGAATATGCCTTTATGTCCGAAATGACATTTCGTGTGACCGGGAGGAAACACTCGAACCGAACAACCTAGACGTCATGTGGTTCAGGTTCACTGCCAAGGGATTAACCAAGTTCATATGCTGTCTGTATCGCCTTTCGAGCGATAGAGCTTACCAAAGCTTTTTTACAACACTAGCTGCCACATTTGATTCAATACAGGTCGACCACCCCAATTCATATATCATTGTTCTGGGAGATTTCAATGCCCATAACACCAACTAGCTCAAACATCACAACAAGACCGATAACGAAGGTAGAGAAGCTGAAGCATTTGCCATCAGCCGCGGGCTTACTCAATTTGTAGATGAACCATCAACTCGGATCTCAAAGAGGGGCGAATTTGCCGCCCTCCTGGATCTTTTTCTAACCACAAATTGGCACAAATCCTGATCAGTACACAATTACAGTTGGTCCGTTATTAGGTACTTTCGACCACAAACTTACTACAATGGTTTGCAACCTGCTACTTCTACAGAAGGATCCACCATTGCTTCGTAAAATCTGACAATACAGTTCTGCAAGCTCGGAGGATCTAAGAGAGTTTTCCGTGGCTGCTTTGGCACTGACGACCCGTCGATCTGTTGCGAAGAGATTGCGCAAGTAATCGCCTCAGGAATGGAAGCATACATTCCAAATTCCATCAAGTTACCGCCAAAAGGAAAGCCCTGCAGAAGATGCGAAAGAGCCGTAGGTAGGAAACAACAATCCTGCAAGTCGTGACAGCAAAGTCACAGCGCTGAAAGTCGTAATTATTTTGCCGAAGCGCGAGAAATGAATGCAAACGAGTGATTGACGAAACTAAGGACAAATACAATCAAAGGACCAGGGATAAACTTTTGCAATGCCCCAGTGGTTCCAAGAATTTCTGGTCAGTAGCAAAGGCAGTAAGTAATAACTTTACAAAAACGTCTCTCCCACCTTTGACGGACGAACGCGGCGTCACGGCGACCACAGCTAAGGAAAAAGCAAACATGCTCGCCCAAATGCTTTCATCGCACTCTACCTTAAACGTCCCCCAAGGCAAGGATCTCCCCATCAGATCCAACATCAACACTACCATGGCAGAAGTTAAGTTTCACCACGATATTCCTAAAATCCTCAAAAAGCTAGATACGCAAAAGGCATCAGGACCGGATGAAATACCTGCCATCGTATTAAAGAACTGCGCCAACGAACTAACACCCATTTTTTCCAGACTCTTGTCTCTGTCTTACCGAAAGGGGATATACCCATCTTCTTGGAGAGTCGCTCGAGTGCAACCTGTACCAAAAAAGGCAAGAAAACCACGTCATCAAACTATCGTCCAATTGCCTTGTTTCCAATAATCTCGAAAGTCATGGAACGTGTAGTCAGAGTACAAACAATATCGAGTAGATCCACTCAGCAAAAATCGTTTAATGTTTTTGCATCAAACGCAAAAGCCGCAACACGGTAAAAAATAAGTTTGTACTCTACCTGCAGCAGGAGCAGTCTGTGGGGAGAGATTCAAAAAGTATTGGCTGATGCGCTTTCCTCGGTTATTTTAAGAAAACGCGACGCGAAAGTACACAATCTCAGGGCGTTTGCACACTCTCTGTCCCTCGTAGCGGGGCCATCGGTGGCCAATAACCAGATTGATCCGGATTCGCCCCGTCGCCAAACGCTATCGGCGAAATTGGAAATTTATATCCAGTGAACCTACCGTATACAGGGTGTTTCCTAACCTCGGTAAAAAAATTAAACTGGTGAATCCTCACGTAATTTTTAGACGAAAATGTGGTATAACATTTTTTCGAATGTCGCTTAGTTTTGAAAATACAGGGTGTTGCAAAAATTTTTTTTCGTGATTTCTTTTTATTAATAAATAATGTGAAGCGACATTCGAAAAATATTTGCACACCTTAATAAAGGGTTTGAGCACTTTATTTTGTGTTCACGCAAAGCCTACGCGTTTATTTAAACAACAAAATGATGAGATTCTTGTGACGTGTACAAGAAAACAATTTTTTACTTGAAAACTGTAAGAGATACGAGAAAAATGCAAGAAACTTAATTTGCTTAAAATTAACTTTTTTATCAAATAACATAAGAAATTTGAGTGTCTAGCAGGCCCGTACTGTTGCTTTTTGCGAAATTTTAGTAGTGGTTACCCGGATCTCCGCCAATGAACTAGTTGAGAAGTGCAACATGAACACAAAATAAAGTGCTCAAACCCTTTATTAAGGTGTGCAAATATTATTCGAATATCGCTTCTCATTATTTATTAATAAAAAGAAAACACGAAAAACAAATTTTTTTCAACACCCTATATTTTGAAAATGAAGCGACATTCGAAAAAATTTTATACTACATTTTCTTCTTAAAATTACATGAGGTTTCACCAGTTTCTTTTTTTTACCGAGGTTAGGAAACACCCTGTACTTATTTATACCGTGGTGTAGTCAATCAACAACTACTCAAGTACCTTGAGACCAACAGAATTAGCGATAACCAGTACGGCTTCCGCAATCAAAGATCGACAGGAGATATATTGGCCTATGTCACACATATATGGAGTAGGGCAATTGAGAACTACGGAGAATCTCGAGCGATTGCGTTACATATTTCGAAGGCATTCGACAGAGTTTGGCATGGCATATTGTTCAACAAATTGCCGTCCTTCGGACTGCCAGTGTCTCTCTGCAGCAGGCTTGCCAGTTTCCTTAAGAACCGATCTCTGCACGTTGCAATTGATGAACACATCTCAGAGACCTTCACCATAAATGCGGGACTGTCTACGGGACAATACTTTCACCATCTCTGTTTCCTCATCTATATCAATGACCTGCTAACCGAAACCAATAATCCTGCTACAGTTTTGCAGATGACAGTACCCTTATCTTCCAATTTAGATCAGAAAAATCTTTACCAGCGACTGAGACTTATCACTGCAGACAAGAGCAGATTACAACAATTAATCAATCATTGGGGCGATAAGAATCTGGTTCAATTTAATGCTGCAAAAACCCAAGCAGCTACGTTTACCAAGAACAGCCATTGCGAGTGCCCTGCCATTATGGCAGAATCGGCCATTCCTTCATCCTCGTCAATTGGGCTACTGGGCGCCTCGGACAATAGCAATATGTCCTAGCATGACCACGTTGCTAACATGGCAAAGTCAGCCTCGCAGAAGCTTGGTGCGCTATTTCGCAACAAACAACTATATACACCGCATCAGCTACTCTTGCTCTTCAAAGCGCAAATAAGACCATGCTTAGAGTACTGCTCACACATCTGGGGTGCCGCACCTAAGAACATCCTAAAGCTGCTGGATTTATATAATACTGTTCCAGAATTGTAATAATAAAGATCTAGAAAATCCATAGAGCGCTACCAAGGATGTGCGCGTATAATACATAAGCATTTATACTATTTTATACGCCTGTATTATAGAGTATTTTACGTTGTTGTATAAAACCACGTATAATACATATTATGCTACAATAACAAAATAAAATATGGGCAATGAGTTGTTATGCGAAAATCATAAAATCTCTCTCTTTTATTAATAAAGTTATTAAACCTATATAAACTCTTTTCTTAATAAAGTTAACGTACCTACCTTGCTACCTACGTAAAGAATGAGATCAAAAAGGTCACATAAAACAAAAACAACTAGTTATGAAACTGAAATAAACAGAGTACAAAAGAACTCAAAATTCCAACTAATAAATAAAACATTAACAAATATTTTAACTTTAACTCTATTTAGATTTAGGTTTAATACTCATCCGATTTATTGTTATTTATTTTCAGAGCATAGTAAACATGGACACATTTTTTGGACCCAAGAGGGCTTAGCCTGTTACGAAGGCCATTGTGTACCTAAGACCAATTATTGGAGAAAACTGTCTCTAACTGGGCACTTGACGCTGGAATTTTCAACAAATTATTTGCCAGTTTATTTAAAGTAGG
>MU182864.1:94974-127494 GCA_016904865.1 Pissodes strobi
TTTTTTTTTTTATAACATACGACCTACATTCACCTCTGAATCTAACTAACAAAAAGGCAATTAGGTATATCAACATAAGCTTGTGAAACTCACGTCGCGCGTCGCGTCGGTTCTATCGGCATGAAAAACTAATTAGCTTTTTTATAACCTGATATTTGATTCCAAGAATAACTAGATGATGTCTGGACTCTAATAGATAATAATTTATGTTCACAAGATTGGAAAGATGGGTACTTCTTTTATTTGTTACTTATGCAACGCATACGAACGAAGATACTAAAGGGAAGCTTTGTCAACAGTCAGTTTACCAGAATATTAACACTGCCACTAAGCGAGAGCATTTGTGCAAGGGCATAATAATATAGTTAATATAGATTTTGTAAATAAGAGTTTTAATTTAAAAAAATAACAGCTAAATAAAAAGCATATCTAAAAACTAGCAATAAACCCATATTTTTGAGTCTAAGCGAGCGCAAGGGCACAATAAAATAGTTAATATAGATTTTTTAAATAAGGATTTTTAATATAAATAGTAGGTATCTAAGTTTTTTTTTTAAATTATTTATTAATACAGTAATACAATAATTACAATATACATAATCCTCATTGCTCTAGACAGTGTTTTTGAACACTGGTATTGAGTATGTTGGGGTTTGGAACCTTCGGCAACATGCACTAAAACAGAGCTAACGTGATAATACGAAGGCATTATAAACATTTAGTTTGCTTTTATACCAGAGATAGTTTCTGTTTTTATATAAGGCACTCATCATCGGAAGTAATTTACCAGATATATAATTTATATGTTCTGACCAACTAAGCAGATTTTCTATTATTAATCCTAAATATTTTATTTTTACCACCCTGCTCTATTTTTATGTTATTTATTTTTTAATTTGGTTTGTTACTCAAGAGCCAGTCTGTATACCTACTAAGATCTAAATTCACTATATTTTCTATTTCACTTTCATTTTTAAAACCATACATTAATACGGTATCATCTGCAAATGTATAGTACTTAGCGACCAATCCAGCACATTTCAAATTCAATGCATAAAGGGAATAAAATAGGGGTCCAAGGACCGAACCTTGGGGTACGGCGCACTCATTTATTTCGGTATCACTTATATAGGAATCTAGTTTCACATATTGCTTTTTATTCGATAAATATGACTTAATAAAATTATACATTTTGTCCCTAAATCCCATTTTATATAGTTTGCCTAATAAATGTATCAATATCAACTACATCAAATGCTTTTTGAAGATCCACAAATACTGCAACAACCATTTTACCCATATCTAACTTTGATGAGATGTTATCGCTGTTGCGCTAAGAGTGTTACTCTGCTTGATAAACCCATATTGGAATTCGTCCATAGGTATATATTTAGTTATAAAGGACATCATTCTATTATTTATTACGGTTTTAAGAATCTTTGCAAAAACACTTATTACACTGATGGGGCGATAGTTGCTCATACAGGATTTAGAACCACTTATTTATCAATTTGGTTAGAATTGGAATTATCTAATTTTATAGATTAAGTATATCACGAATTGTAATACGATCATGACCGGAGCTGAGGATTTTTTTAGATTTAAGATAATATTTGTAACTTGCTTTTCAGTGCAGAACTCTAAAAATAAGGTATTTTCGCAGTAGATGTTTTAACGGGTTTCATATCCTAACTTATTTATTTCAGAGTCTAATTCTCTAACAATATTTCTACCCACAGTACAAAAATGTTTGTTCAGTTCATTTGTTATATCTATCTGATTTTCTATTGTTATGTTATTTACCACTAAGGTTTCAATGTTTGTTGTGCTTTTTTGCCTTTAATTAAACTGTTAATGAAACGCCATGGCTTTTTTGGGCCAGTTCCGCACTCAAACCATTTATTTCTAAAATATTGATTTTTTAAGTGATATAATTTTATTTGTTATTTTGTTTTTTAGAGTATTATATTCACTTGCAAATACGTCACTTCTAGGAAACCTTTTTTTTCTTTTTATACAAACTTGTCTCTATCGCTAAGTAAATTTAAAAGGTCACTATTCATCCATCTGTTATTTTCATGACAACGAACTACTTCTACATATACAGCTTCCTGTCTACATATATTAATTAAATCAATTAGCTCTTGGAAAGTTTGTATGTTGTTATTAATTTTTTGACTGAATAGTATCTTTATTTTTTTTGTAATCTACACGTTTGGTTTCATATGTTATTTTGGGTTTATAAACTTTTACATTAATTTTAATGCTAAATAACAGGTTCATGTGATCCGAGAGTGAGTTGTCCTCTACTGTAATTATAGAGCAATTTTTACTACTTTCTTGATCCGCCAGCACATAATCAATTAGGGCTCTATACTCAGAAGTTATTCGAGTAACATGATCTTCATTGATTGTATTTTTAATTACGAAGTTTTTTAACGTAAGCAAATTTTTAAAGTTTTTTACACTGTTGCCCATATCTAACAGATTTATCTTAAAAATCTCCTTCGATAATATGATTTTTTGGATGTTGCACAAGTATATTTGCAAATGTTTCAATAAATTGATTACCTATAGTGATAAAATGGGGGCTTATACCATGCACTTATCTTTATTGTACCTACTTAAACACAAATCCATGTTTGGATTTACATAATTCCCTATGCTTAATACCATTTTTAAAGTAAATGGATGTTCCACCACCTCTCTTCTTCCTACATGAATGTAGAGCCTGATAGCCTTCTGTATCATATAGCCACATTTCACTCTCCGACAGCCAAGTTTCAACCAACACCAAGATATCACACTACTTGTCGTCCAATAACATTGTATTTCCTCTAATTTATTCCTTACACTCTGGATATTTAAATACACTACCGATAGTTCATTGTTGAATTGAGTTTCTTTTAGTTTTTTAAAATTTCTGTGCTTTCTACAAGAAGAGTTTTGGCACCTTCTTCTTTTCTAAGTAAAACATTTCCATTCCCAAACCACAGGTACAAACCATGTCATTTTTATTTTTTTTTTTGCTGCCATATATAGTTCCTGATTGGTTTTAGTCAGAGCATGGTTCAAATATACTTTATTTGTCTCTTTATATCCCAAGTCACTATTTTTCAGCTGGAACTTCTTGTCGGATTTTAACCGCTTTGCCTTTGCCGTTTTTTCTTCAAAAACTACTTTGATTGAGCAGCCTTTTGTTTTGTCTATTCGGTGTGCGGTAAAATTTCCTGATGGTATGTTGAAGAATTTCCCAATCTTATCTATAACTTGTACTATATTTCATTTTCTTTCTGGGGGGGGGGGGGGGGTACCTTGTAAGTTTTTTTCTAATTCATTTTGTTCTTTCTTATTTAGCTGTTTTTTGATGGTATCTAGTTCCGCTTGGAGTTTTTCGTTGGTTTGTAGCTGTTCGTTAAATTTCACACATAATGAGTTATAATTTTGTTCCATGGTTTCCAGTTTTTCCATAACATCATTCAGGGGGTAATTTTTTAATTGTTGTTTTGTTTTGCTATTTCTCGGCTTCACCTTGTCTTGACCTTCACATTCTTTACAGTTCCATGGTTGATCGGATTTACTGACCATAGTACGATTTTTGGACCATTCCCACACGTTCTGTGTTTCCATATCTTGCATTTTTCGCAAAGACGACCCTGCTGATCGTCATGTAACCTTTTGTTGCAGATATTGCATATTTCAATTTCTCGTTGAGGCATTTTAGGTAGTAAATCAATGCACACGTATATTTACGTTTTTTATTTCGTTTTTAGAGAAATTCCAATGTTATCGCCAGTACGCAAAGCAATAAACAATCAATGAATAAACAACACAACCGTACCGTTCGACTCGCAAACTACTACTAAGTTCAATACACATATCTAAAAACTAACAATGAACCAATATTTTTTCTGGCTGTTGAGACTTGCCATATTGTAAATTTATCTCCGAAGAGATTTGAAACTAAAAAATCTATCACATTTAGAAGTTTTTTTGAGCATAAAAATTAGCAATATTCATCTCAGTGCCGACTCAACTAGATATAGCTGTTATTGGTAGTATGCGTCCGTGTTGAAATCCGATCTGGCGACCCTTCATCAGCATCTTAAAAAAATAATAATGTATTGAAATAAAGATGTATCGCTAATAATAAAATGGTCTTAAAGGCTTATGTGAACATTTAATACGACATTTAATAATCACATTTTCGAAAACATCATAATCGACATCGCAATGAAACATGAATTAGTATTAGTAAATCTTGTGTCTAGTAATATGCGCATATAAGCATACAAGTACAAGTCAATATTTTAAAAAGTTATTTTTCTTGCTTTTATTGCCATAAATGTAGCACAAAATCTCACTTTCGATTGACATTAGCTAGCGCCAGGTGTTTAAGCCATTCTTCCACCATTGACGTGCGAAGATATTTTTTGATGTGTAAACATCTTACGCGGCGCGGCGCGGCGGTATGAGGGTAATCTCAGCAAATGCCAATATCCTATCCCCTGATAACAATGATAATTTGTTTTCTTTGCAGATACATGCGCTCTTTGCGCTATCTGTGGTAATCTGATCAGTCTTGAATAAGGGCTCAGAGCCTGAAGCCCTGGTTTTTTGCAACAGTGCATTTTCATTTTGGCTAGATCCTTGTGGTTCCTTTTTAACCGAGGCCTGTAAGTAGTCTCAGGCCCCCTCAAAGTTTTGAGAGTTTTGTCTCTGATCATTCGACTGACTTTATTGTACGGCAATCGTCTTATCATCAAGCAATTTAAGTTCTGAGCTGGCTTATCCACTCAACTTAACCTGCTTATGTACAGGGAGGGTTATCCAACGAGGACTAGACAAGGCGATTTTTTGAATTTCCATTTTTTCCCGCCAATTCGGATATGTTCAGCAAAAAACAATTGAACATCAAATAAAAGTGCTAGGGGTCACTTTGATATATTTTTAAATGGAACACCCTGTATATTACTACATTTTTGGACTCTCTAGAAAAATCTAAACACATGTGTATAATATCCTATACCTATCTTTAGCTGTTTATCAAATATTAATATCAGTGATTTCATATGTTTTTCTTCATGGTGAAAACATAAAACCATATAAAAATAATCTAAACTAATTCATTAAGTTACGCTATACTTTTTGAAATTTTTTGTTTCCAAAAATTAAAAGTGATAAGGTACCATTGAAGTTTTTTTTAAGGATGTAGTACTACTTGACTTTCGATTCTATTTATAATCAGGGCTGAGTTTAAATACCACTAAGTAAGTTATTTTTCCAAAAAAATAAGCTAACATATGCCTGTTTCGTATGACAAGAAAAATATGAATATTTCATTTTGTATGACTATGAACCATCACTGCAAAACTATGAAATTGTAATAGTTATACTATAAGAAGATTTGTTTGTCTCAAATAGTATGAATTTTTACATTTTAACTGTTATGTTATATGTAACTTATTTTGTTATTTAAGGAATAAACAATGTAAATTATGAAGGGTACACGTTTCGAAGCATTAGCAAGGATTTAAAAACATGCCATTGTCTTCTAGTATTTTGAACTTAGCGTAACTAGCAAAACAAGAGAAAGTATTTGATTATTTTACTATTAATATAAAATGATACGTTGTCGACAAGCAGTATGGTTAATAGCGGTTTTTGCTTATAAAATTGCGAATTCCGACGAATAGTTTTGTTATCACATGCCACCATATGTCAATGCGGATTTCTAAAAGTAGTCTTGCTTACTTTCCTAACTACCTACTTGTTTATTCTGTCGCACTTACGATTATTATTTGCAAAATAAGATGACTTATACAATATGAATTAGTTATTAAGGTCACTTAAATGTTTTTTGTTTTTCAACGTTTATAACTTATTTCTAGGACTAATATTTAATAAAAAGTTAAACACCTTTTTTTGATAAAAGGAACAAACAAGTATAGTTATTTATGCAACAAGTGTGTAAAGTGAATCTTTTTTTATGAATGAGAATATTGTCGCATGAGCCGTAGGCGAATGCGACAATCCCATGAATAAAAAAAGGGTACTTTACACATGAGTAGCATACAAAATTTTTTCTACTATCGAAAAATATATGAAAAAATAAAAATAATGTTATATTACTTTACGCACTAGTGCGTAAAATAAATTATTTTACGCACTGCCCTAAACGTCAAAAAATATGTCAGTAAACGTCAAAAAATATGTCAGCTTTACTTTACGCACTAGTGCGTAAAATACCTTACTTTACGCACTGCACATTAAAAAGGCCTATTTTACGAATCTTATAGAGAGTGCGTAAAGTGAGTATTTTACGCACGGTAGTAGAAAAAATATTTTTGACGCCCCTTGTAGGGGACGATGTCCCTTACGTTCAAAATAGTATAAATATGCAGAAGCTAATAAAAATAACAATGGTAATGTAATTAGTGCTTCGGTCTCGCCGAGACGAGACCAGACTATTGAGATATGTTCTATATTGTTGTGGAGGATTCATGTTTTAACTTTCAAATTTTTGGGTTTTCTCTCCACTATCGTTTTGAATAATTTGTTATATAGAGCCTCTTCGGCTCTGACTCCAGGATGTAAACAGCACAAGTGCTAGTTTAGTGACCCTAACGAAATACATAGATAACATGAAAACAAACCTTCAACGTTTCAAGGATCAAATCTGTCCCCGTCGTCAAGAATGAAAAAAAAAACTATTGAGGTCTCGGCAGGTCTCGAGTCTTCGAGTCTCGTCTCGGTCTCGCCGAGACTAGACATTTTGTGGTCTCGGTCTCGTGCACTTAATAGTATATACAAATGTATTTTTAAAAGAAGGATTAAAATTTTTCTTTTTTTTTTGAAAGCCTTCCCAAGAATCGGTATTATAAATTCGACCTATTTTTGGGATATTGCCACGTTAATGAATAATAATTAGATTTTTTGGGTTTTTTCAGATAAATCATTTTAAGAACCTCACAAAGTGTCGTTTTTTTAAGCAAAATTAATTTAAACAATAAAGTCACAAAAAATATTTATAGAGGTAACAAAATTGGTAGGGAGGTTGGCAAGTAAAAAAGATATCAGAGAGTAGAGTAGTCACTGCAGTCAGAATAGATACCTACATAATATTTTATATTTTCGAAAGTAAACCTAAGAACCCTTTCATTAAGTGCATTCCTCAGCAAAAAATATAAATGATTGTAAATAAACCTGGCAGAGAGCAGAAAGATTATTGGCTATTGGCTGCAAGTGATGCAGTTGAGTTCTATTTTGGAAAAACCCCAGTTTGGAATGACTTTCTAATTAAAGTAGTAACAAGGTTTAATGTGCATTCCGGCAGGTTTGAAAACATTTTGAGAGTAAGCCCATCAGTCTCAGATGAGGATTTGTTTATTGTAATTAAAGTAGTAAGAAGGTTTAATGTGCATTCCGGCAGGTTTGAAAACATTTTCAGAGTAAGCCCATCAGTCCCACATGAGGATTTGTTTAATGCCTTTAATAGTACTGCGAAGCTCAGCAAATATTACAGGGGTAAAGAAGAACTGTGTAAATTCACATTAGCATTAGAGAGATATCAAAGTGGATTATGATAAGGAGTTATGGTGTTCATTAAACCTTTAGCTACATTTACAAAGTAATTGTTTAGGTTCTCACGTGAATTAGCGATTGTGCTAGACGAAGAAGTCTTATTCCTTAAGTCATTCACAATAGACCATGATTCTTTAGCAACGTTACCGGATTTAGCCAGCCTCTCATTATAATAAATGTTCTTGGTAGCTGTTATCGTCTTATGATAGACTTTTCTGTAAAGTTTCAAGTAATCATGGAAGAAGACGCTGTTCGAGTATTTTTTTAGGTGAGATAATGAACGCATGTTATATGTACATGTGCGTAAGCCTTTAGTTGATCAGTGTTTATGTTGTTTAATTTTGATCGGCCTAATAGGAAAGGATTTGAACGCCAGAGTAGATAAAGTTTTTATAAATCTAGAAAATGCGGTATCGACATCATCAGAGAGGACCACCAATCAGTTGTTAGACATAGGTGAGTGAAATTTAGAAAAATTTTGTCCGAAAAAATACAGCATAATTTGCGTGAAGCAATTTTGCATTTGGATTTTGCCGAAAATTCTGTTAATACTGCCTCATGATTAGAGAAACCCGAGTTAAAGATTTCTGGCTCGTTTTTATGTTTATAAAAAAGAGATATTTAAATAAAAATTCCAAAAATAAAGGCAACATGCAAGCTACTGCTAAAAATAATACCCATACAAGCACAAATTTGTGCGCCTCATACGACTACTAAAATTCGCTGATTATATAGGACTGTGCACCTACCGTGTCGTTTTCACTGTAAATCAAAAAATTGTATGTTCCATATAAAACGCACTGAAGCCCTTATTTACATTTACACATAAAGGACTGTGGTACGACCGTGTTGCGGTCGTCCAGTCCTATTGTGAAAATGTAGAAGACCCGCGACGGCATGGATTTGCATGGTAGGCGCACAGTCGGTGCATAGTCCTATATATGAAAATCAGCCTTTGAAGTCCCGTCTTGTGCAACTGAACGGTTGGGGAGCGCAGTACTATACCGGTATGACCAAAGACATATATGTCTATGGGTATGACGCGTATGAAGCAAACATTTCTGGAGTTCCTACAGCTATGTTATGCGGTCGGGCAACGATTTTAGCGTTTAAAAGATAATAAATTAAATTTTGAAGATATTGATATACTTTTATGATTGAAAATTAGTCAAAAAACATTTTTTCTACTACCGTGCGTAAAATACTCACTTTACGCACTCTCTGAGATTCGTAAAATAGCCCTTTTTAATGTGCAGTGCGTAAAGTAAGTTATTTTACGCACTAGTGCGTAAAGTAAAGCTGACATATTTTTTGACGTTTACTGACATATCTTTTGACGTTTAGGACAGTGCGTAAAATAATATATTTTACGCACTAGTGCGTAAAATAATTTATTTTACGCACTAGTGCGTAAAGTAATATAATATTATTTTAATTTTTTCATATATTTTTCGATAGTAGAAAAAATTTTGTATGCTACTCATGTGTAAACTACCCTTTTTTTATTCATGGGATTGTCGCATTCGCCTACGGCTCATGCGACAATATTCCCATTCATAAAAAAAGATTCAATTTACACACTTGTTGCATAAATAACTATTATATTTATAATATTTATATAAACATTACTAGAAATTTTTAGATTATATTGTAATTTTTACATGTGAGGTCCAGCCTCAGTTGCTTTATACGACGAGGCGCCACTGCTAGAGAGAATCCTTTCGGCATTTGCATTGTGTATTGTGTGCTGTTAACGCATAAAAAACTGATACATTTTTATTAATTCAGAATATACTTCTGAAGATTTGCAGGGCGAAAATTATTTAACCCATTCCTTGTGAGAGGGCAGATCATGCCGCCAATTCATTGTTTGTAACATAATTTTTTAATGCCATGAATTGGCCGAAAAGTTTTGATTCTTTAATTTTTACCCCTTTTCCAAAAAATGGGAAATTGAGGAAAAACCTGCCCGGACGTCTGTGGAAATCTGGAGGGATAGCAATCTTACCCAAAATCGTCATAACCTGACGTCATTGCGATGTAGGCTTCCTGCTTGGAATGCATGGTATAATCATACCGGTACGGCGCAATGAAGAGTATACAAAAAATTAAGGCGTCAAATTTCAAAAATCATTGGTTAATATATTAAAAACTGACAAACACATTTTGCTTGTTTTCATTTCCGACCTACATGCAGCAAAGACTAATGATAAATGTAGTTCCTTTCTATAATAGCACAAAAATTTTAAATTAACAACAATAAGTCAGCTTAGCTTATGCTCTGCTTTGTGTCCCAATATCCTCAGAAACTGATGTATTGAGAATCAAGCGACGGTGTAGCATCACAAATTGTTATAAGTAGGTGTCCACAATATAATTATATACACCCTCAATTATTTATCGAAGTCGATTAAATTGCTCACCATCACACCAAACTCCTTCTCACGCATTACCTAACTCGTCGGTATCTATTTTACGTTCAAAATCATTCCAGTAATGCAGATTGTAGAAAATGTCATCTGTTCCTACAGTTCTGAACTCAGCTTTGTAGAAATATAATTTTTATGTATGGTCTATGTTTTGGATACTGTTTTTAGAATATTTTTAATCGTTTTTTTTATTCCGTCTTAAGCTATAACGTAAAGTTGAGTTGTAAAAATGTAGTAGTTTATTTCCACATCAAAAAGTAGTTCAACGAAAAAAATAAAACATTGAAACGCAAAAATGTTTATGCATACTTATGTCTTTCTCAAAAACTAGTTCTCTATAGCTTATCTTTTAATAAATATTTTACATTTAAAATGTCTATTATTGTTATCAACGAATTCAGAGCAAAAATATCTCTAATAATAAATTAATATTCTTTGCATTTCGTGTAGGTATTAAAACATTTTTAAACATACTCTTTGTTAATAATTATTTATAAAATCTGGTAGAGAGAAACGTGGTTTCACAAAATTCATTGACCGACAAATATATACTTACACAAAATGTATGATATATTATCACTGCTGAAATGATCAAAGAATACATTTTAAAGAAGCCAAATTTTGAAAAGGAAAATGTGATAGTGATGGAAATCTTTACAGATCCGTCGAAGCTCGTAGCTAAAAACATTCCTTATGGTAGTACCATTTAAATGGAAGGACGAGGTATACGAAACAAAATTTTGGCTTAAAAATGTAGATATTAAACAAACATCAAGATTTCTTTAAAAAATTAAAGGTTTTTTAAATATATTAACAACCAGTCAAAGAAAAGCGAAGCAACGCAGTAAAGAATATAAACACAAGGAACCTGTAAATCAGTAAATCCTGTGAAATTTCACTTCTGGCAACGCTATTTGCTTACAACAGTTAGGTTTGGCATATTTATACTCCTCAGGTGTTATATTATTCATCCTTATTATTCCATTTGGTATTTGCTGTCATTTGAGGTTCCTCTAATTTATATATTTATGTTTGCATAATATGCATAATATACATTTCAAAGGCTAATTTTAATAATTATGTAATCTCGCTCTGAATGCAAGTAGTTTGTAATACTTAAGTTCAACCTGACGCGACCGTTGGTACTCTTAAGATACGTTCGCCTTAATTGAAATTTGTGGTCGTATAAGTACCATGCGAACTATAAGCAAGGCCAAGGTTGAAATGGTACCCGGCACTAGGTCGAGGTTGAAGGCAGGTTTTTAACCTGTCGTGACATCGTAGGCACGCTAACATTCTTTTAGGGAAATTCGCGTATTAACTACAGACATAGAAGAAACATGTTTTCGTTAAAAACATTGCCTATTGTAAGTAAATTTAGATATAAATGTGCCAACTAAAATACTACATTCAAAGGAAAATGTTTCACAAAAATGCCAATATGCATATATTATGCTTTCGCTGAAACAATGTTTGTCTTCTAATAAACGTAACGGGCGAGAAATCAGATTTCAATATCTAACTAATGCGTTTAAAACCTTAATACCAGCCGTAAGACGCGGTGAAACTAAAAAAAAAATACATCTATATATCTAGTAGTAGTTGCGAATAATTCCTTCAGCGACATTGATACAAACAAAAATTAACTTCGTATCTTGCTCCAGCGATGATGGCCATCCCTTGCAAACACTCTTTAACTGAATGGTATTTAAAAAAATCATGTTCTTTCATTAAAATAAATAAATTACTATCGTATACACAGACAATACATTTCATTTAAATATTATGTGTCAATCGAGTTAAAAATTAGCGTTATTTTTCTTAATATCAATTTTTGTTTTCAGTGTTAAACGTTGCTGCTGGTAAAGCCCCTATGCAGGTATCAACTGATTCAGGAGGAATCCCACAGAAAGCCATAGATGGCAGTACCAGCGCCTTCTTCAATGCTGAGACATGCACTCTTACCAAACCAGAGAAAATGCCTTGGTGGTATGTCAACTTGTTGGAGCCTTATATGGTTCAGTTGGTGCGACTGGATTTTGGTAAACCTTGTTGTGGTAAGTTTACATACATTACATCATTTAACCCACTGATCAGATCCCATCTTATACATAGTGTAAGAAAATACGAAAACCTGAAATTCACTGAAGAGTAAACCTAGTTTATTTATAATTTTGGGGACATTTTTAAATATGAACCTATTGTGAATCAAAATTTTTACTAATTTTTGTTCTATTAAATATTTATAGATGGTTATATGGCGTCCCCGTAAAATTTAACGTAAGATAAATTTGAAAGCTAGAATTATGGTAATTACATCCTTTCATGATTTTTGACCGCTAGATATTTTTGATAGGATTTCTTCATCTGTAGCCAAAATTTTCTTCATAATTCTTAAACTCAATTCGATTCAAGGGAAAACTAAAAGAATCGGTTACTTAGTGACGGAATAATTTAATTGCCGAATATTGCACGACACAATAACGTAAAACTAACAATCATGCAATCACAAAATTTGACCTCATGCCGATGTACCTATGAAACACAGTAAAATCATCTTCCTAACAGCGATTCGATTCCCCGCAATTTACTATTTCAGGATATTTTATCCATCATACGGCAGGTGATAAAGAGACATAAATAAACTAACTTCGAGAGCGTTGACGAGAAATAAATAGAACATCCTAGAAGCAATTTTTATTTTCATTTACAGATGGGCACTGATGTCAGTAAATTTAATTTAGATACTATTATTTAATTTATTAAAAATAATACCTCAAAAGAACGACTCCCTTCCTTATTGGATAATGTTGTTAAATATTTAAATATTTAAATTTTTCTGTTAGATTTATGGAAAATCGCATATATTAAAATTTTCAAATTCTTCACCTTCCAAGATATAATTTTCTTCTTTACTCCAAGCATGAAAATTCTTAAATTATGGCAATACTGTCCATGTTATTTGCCACCTTTAATCTTAAAAATTCCTTGGGGGTTCGCTAACATTTTATCCATCAAAATTCTCTTTCTATTCGGTGACTATAATTCACATTTTCAGAACAGCAAAAGAAACCAAAATTAGCAATTTAAAGAAAAATAAAACTTCTTGTCCTTTAGCTTTTAGAAACGCTGCTCTGTAACATTAAATTTTTGATTAACCTGTAGGTTTAACAAAAAATAAAATTAAATAAAAATAAAAGGCCTTTCTTCCATTCTTTTGAAAACGACTTCATTTGGCTAATATTTTAACTATACTTGAATAAAATATAGAGCTATACACTCTAAACGTATTCATCTTTATTCTTATGAGAATACATTTTTGTATTGTTAATTTTAAGATGCTTTGCGGATACTTCAAATTTTACGTATGTTTCATTATTTCCTTGTAAACGACTCCTATTATAATCTTCTTCTTTAAAAGTTTATTTTAAATCGGCTTTGTTTGATACATTCATTTAATTTTCCGTTGCCGTTTAGTTCCATCATGAATGAATTCCTTTTTCTAAGTTTTTTAAATGGGTGTTAAAATACCCCAAAAAGAGAACATTAATTCCTCGAACTGGGATCACTGACTGACCGCTCTGTATAAAATGGTTATTTTTTGCATATACCACTCGTGTGTTTTCGGAAACCAAAAATGTTTGTCAAGACTTACTTTTGTTACTCTCTAAGCTACAAACCCAAGTTAGTGTTCCAACAAGATCTCCGGTCTATAATCTAACCCTGTGATCGCTTTCTGAATTTTAATTTTCCGCGAGCAGAACCAGTAATCTAGTACGTGTCCGTACAAGAGAACTCTAATAGCGAATAACATTGGTAAAACAGGTGTGGCACTAGTGTCACTGACACTCGCCCAGTGCACAAAAAAAAATGCACCAGTTCATTGCCAAATGGGGTATAGCATTTGAAGATATGACCTTGAGTTCAAAACTCTTCGCCATTATCACTAGCTGAAGATAAAAGGGAATTTAAAATAAAAAGATTTTTTCCGCCATTCTGAAAAATCATCTGTTTCTTTTGACAACAACATCGGTGCCACACGCCCTCCAAGGTCTCGTGCTGAACTGATTGCACTCGGAGGCGGAGCAAGAAATGTCGCACCAATTTCCCAATGGTATACAAATACTTGCCCTGCACTGGCCAATGTTATACACATTTGGCAGTCGTGCCATACTAGTTTTACCAATGGTATTCGCTATTAATGAACATGAACGAAACCAAAAGAGAGATTGGATTGGACCACATGTACTATATGGCGTCATCTGCATGCCGTATACAGGGGTTTTCACTTCAAACTCCGAGGGCAGATATCTCTAAAACGAACAAGATATTTTTATTTTGTAAAGTTATTGTTTATGACTGGTTAGAGTTTTTTAAAGGTAACAGTCCCGACCGTCGCGACGCTATGAAAATGAAAATCGATTGCAGGAGTCTTTAAAGTAGGTACATTTAGAAGTGCATTCAATTTTAAGTCTTTTTGTCATTTGCTCCAACTCGATTACTCTACTCGTTTGTAAGTAATACATGACTTTCTCTTAATATTTTTATCTTTAAAAAAGATTCTGCAGTAACTTAAATGCACTAATTAAATATTCTTCATAGTAATTCTTTCAATTTTCTTCAAAATTACATCCCTCTGCTCGAACACAACTGTCAAAATTTTTCTAAAGTTTGGAATGGCTAACTTTTACAAGCGTTCTTCGTGTAATAGCAATACATGCTGCGATAATTTTGTTTTTCTTCAAACGTCAGTAAATCCGTCTTTACTCGACTGTGTAGGCGGCCGTGAAGTTTCGTTTTTCCTCCGCCGGAGCTTTACTTTTCACTTTTCCGCCGGCGGAGGTAAAAGTGTTGTCATAGCAACATAGATACAATACAAACAGACAACAAAATAAGCGTCAACAACTCAAGATTTATAAAACTACAATTTGTATTTATCACTCAATTTGTGACTGCATTTCTATAAAAATCACTAATTTAGGAACAAATTGGTTATTATTTAATCGAACTTACTCAATAACTGCTTATCAATACGGAATTAAAACGCAATCGGAGATGCAATCTTAAAAAATTAATTATTGTTGACAGTGTCCACTGACAGCTTTATGTTACATTACTATAGCAACAACTTGAGCCTATTCACCGACATCGCACCGGTCTAAGCCGCCTTGCGAACCCACTTATCTTTAATAATAATTAGATATTATTACTATTAAAAAGAGATGCTTTTGCATTAATTTGTCGACATTTGAAAAAAAAACAGCATATTTTATTTGGAGGAAAAGTTACTTTTCATGGATTGCTCTCTATTACCAGCCTCACTCCGTTCGGCTGTTAAACACGAGCGCGCCATGAAAAGTATCACTTTTCCTCCATATAAAATAATATACTATTTTCTTCAAACGTCAGTAAATCCGTCATTACTCGACTGTGTAGGCGGCAGTGAAGTTTCGTTTTTCCTCCGCCGGAGCTTTACTTTTCACTTTTCCGCCGGCGGAGGTAAGAGTGTTGTCATAGCAACATAGATACAATACAAACAAACATCAAAATAAGCGTCAACAACTCAAGAGTTATTTAACTAAAATTTGTATTTATCACTCAATTTGTGACTGCATTTCTAAAAATCACTAATTTAGGAACAAATTGGTTATTATTTAATCGAACTTACTCAATAACTGCTTATCAATACGGAATTAAAATGCAATCGAAAACGCAATTTTAAAAATATAATTATTGTTGACAGTGTCCACTGACAGCTTTATGTTACATTACTATAGCAACAACCTGAGCCTATTCACCGACATCGCACCGGTCTAAGCCGCCTTGCGAACCCACTTATCTTTAATAATAATTATTATTACTATTAAAAAGAGACGTTTTTGCATTAATTTGTCGACATTTGAAGAAAAAACAGCATATTTTATTTGGAGGAAAAGTTACTTTTCCTCCATATAAAATAATATACTATTGATATTTAGCGGAGTAAAATACCGAAGAAAAGTAGTCAAAAAATTTGTGTGAGGTATAACCAGTTCAGACCATTAAAATATGATTACATATGTTCCTGGCTATATGAAATGGGTGATTACGACTTTTTTTATAGGTTCAGACTTTTTTTATACCTAAAAACGTCGAAAATTTTTAATAAATCAGTTTGTCCACTTTTTTATACATAACACCTCATAACTCTGGAAATACTCCGTATATTAAAATAATTTTTCTTGAGATGATATATAACATTTAAGCGAAGACAACAGTCATAATGTTTTCATTGATTTTTATTATAATTTTTTTTTAGTGGTATATGAACTTGAAAGTTTTTATTTTGAATAAGCTACTTTTCGACCAGTGACAAACTTTTTTATTTTTGAAATTTTCTGGATGTCACCAGCGTGAAAGTTTTAGCCAAAAGTACAAAAAAGTTATAAAAAAAAACTCCAGTCCTCTAGGTGTAATACTTTTCGAGTAATCCACCCTCCAAAGCTGCACATATAATAAAAAATAGTTTCTTACGCGCGCGCCCACTGCAGTCCGTATCTCGTTTAGTTAACGCGCTGCTTTAAATAACATAATATTATGTAAATGGATATCATGTTAATTGGCGATATTGTATTTCTTGTTTCATTTTTGCTTCATTGTAAGTAATGTTTTAAAGAAAATATATGTATATAGTTATAGTGAAATGTCTATTGCCATATAACAATGTTATCTAAAATTAAGCAATTTTATATAGTACCTTAACTGTACAGTTTCAATAATAAACACATTAATCATTTATGTTATTCAACTACCTCAATATGTATCAGTACATATATGAAAAAAAATCGTTTAATAAATATGAAAAAAAAAATTAAAATATAATTTAGTAAAAATCTTGAACTTCAGAATCGGACGAGCATTCTTTGGCAGTAAGTAGTCCATTATCGCACGCATATTTGCAGTCACTGCAACACTTAAGTCCTTGTGAAACACAAGAGCACCTATTATTATTACAATTTTTATCAGAACACCAAAATAATAGAGTTTTTCCCTCAACATCTGGTACTGGATCCTCTATTGAGAAAATTATACAAAAACAGAATATATTGCTGACATACATCAATAGCGTCTTTTTCAGAAAGTTCTGGAAACTTCTCGAGGTCTTCCAACTTGTCGACATGTTTACACAAAACATCAAAAGCCGTTATTTTTTCCTAATTTGTAAAATGCATTCGTTGTATCGCAACCAGTAAGACAGTGAACGGCTAATAATTGTTTACAAACTTTTTGTCCAATATTTGCTACAATTTGGGACAAAGACACAAAGTGCGTACTTGTATTTTATATATACTGCGATCCAATTGCATGAATACGTTATGTCCGGTCATATAAGGAATCATACAGTAATAATGAAAATATCAGTTTTTACAGATTTTACTAAAATCGAATTGCAACTTGGAATATCATTTAAGACGTGAAGTATTATTCTGGTATCTGCTTCTTTTGGTTACTATTTAATTTTTCTAAACTTTGCTTATTACCGTTTCTGGTTACCAGAAAACAACTTTCAGTATTTTTAAATCCTCCTGCTATTATTATTTATTCCTCATTATCAAGTAAAGATGGTCCCTTTTCCAAAAAATAGTTGGTTAAATAATTTAATAATGGTTGCTTGTTTGAAGAAGACTTTATAAATTCTTTAAATTTCGGAACTCTTCGAACACCGGATACTTTAAAATCCGCAGTAAAATCTCCACGTCTTTTTCTTTCGGCATTTTTTAATGAATTTGAAGAGTAAGTATCAAATACCAAATTTATCAGTTTGCTTTGTGTTTTCGTCAATCCCTTAAAATTTTAGTAACAGATGCAAGGTCACTAAAAGTAATGAAAGAAGCAGCAACTAATTCTTGCACAGATACCATTCCGTCAATAATAATTGAATCTACGAACATTCGGTTATGTTTGGTGCAAAACTTTCTTTTATTCTTGCTAAATCAGATTTTGCCGTCTTCCTCATCGTACCATCCTCGTGAAATAAAGATAGTGGAACCAATGTTAATTCGTGCGTTAATATATCTGACAGGTCTAGCTCTTGAAAGCATGACAAAGCTAGTCTGTGCTAGACAAAACACATAAACCCAAAACCTAATGCGCGTATAAGTGCTGAAACATACATTGCGTTTTAGCGGGAGCGTTTTAAAGTGTCCTGTTTGGCGGCAACATGTTATCGCCGCGTTCTGTCGCTGCATATGTGAAGACTGTTCGATTTAAAATTATAGGTTGTCCTCATCCCGCCAAACAGGACCCGTTAAAACGCTCCCGATAAAACGCAATGTATGTTTCAGCTCTGGTTGGCGTCCTCGCCCGGCCGGACGCCCGGCTCTACAGTCGCGCATTAATAACAATAAATATTTCAAAAACTATACATGATAATTGATTGCGGTTTTTTTTTAAAAACTTCTTTGTAGTTTTAGCTAAAACTTTTACGCTGGTGACACCTAGAAAATGTTACAAATAAAAAAGTTTTTCGCTGGTCGAAAAGCAGCTTATTCAAAATATAAATATTCAAGTTTATATACCATTTAAAAAAAAATAAGAACAAAATCCAATAAAAATACTATGACTGTGGTCTTTGCTTAAATGTTATTTATCCTCTCAAGAAAAATTATTTTATTATACAGAGTATTTTCAGAGTTATGCGGTGTTATGTATAAAAAAGTGGGAAAATTGTTTTATTAAAATTTTCGACTTTTTTAGCTATAAAAAGATCTGAACCAATAAAAAAGTCGTAATCACCCATTTCATATAGCCAGGAACATAGATAAACATATTTTAATGGTCTAAACTGGTTATACCTCAAAAAATTTTTTTTGAAGAAAGAAGCGACTTTTTATTTGTATTTTACTCCACTAATTGGTAAATTTACCGGGTCACTAAAAATGATGTAAGTGTAAATGTGACTTCGCGAAATAATTTGAAATTATCATTTTTGGGTCAGTAGTCAGTAGGAATAAGAAGCTTTAAATTGCAGGTATAAAGCTATGGTGCGTAAGGGTTTAGTGAATTTATTTATCGTTTAAATTGTTAATAACTGTATCATAAGAAAAAAAAAACTTTTAAAGTTCATTAATTTCGCTATCTTAAATATGTTGCTTTCGCATGATCGCTTTATTTTGCAATATTTTGTACTCTTCGCTGGTAACACCTCAACTTTACCACAGTCTGAAATTAATCTGCTTTGTAGTCATGCACCAACTTATATCCAGAATTATGTTTTTAAGAAACTAAGAAGTACAGCTGTGCAGGCCCACATCCTACAATTGGAAACACCTAGAACGTCGCTTTACAAGGACTCCTTTGGGGCGCAGAGCGAGCGAGAAAATCTGGCTGGGTCGCTGTAAAATAAGGGTCTTGAAGGCCAGTAACTACCAAAATAAATACACAAATAGGGAAGGTAATAAGTGGCTGCATGCCGTAAATCAGCTATTAAAAATATCTACTCAAGTAGGTACCGCGAGACCAACAGAATAATTAGCGATAACCAATACGGCTTCCGCAAACAGAGATCGACTGGAGATATATTGGCCGATGTCACTCATATATGCAGTAGGACAATTGAGAACTACGGAGAATCTCGAGCGATTACGTTGGATATTTCGAAAGCATTTGACAGAGATTGGCATGACGGATTGCTCAACAATCCGCAATCATTCAGAATGCCAGGGTGTCTCGGCAGCTGGCTTGCCAGTTTCCTTAAAAATCGATCTATGCACGTTGCAGTTGATGGGCACATCTCAGACATATTTACCATTAATGCGGAGTGTCTCAGGGTGCAGTACTTTCACCAACGCTGTTCTTCATCACCGAAACCAATAATCCTGTTTACAGTTTTGCAGATGACATTACCCTTGTGCCCCAATTTAAATCAGAAAATTCTTTACCAGCGACTGAGACCGCAGCCAGAAGCAGATTACAGCAATTAATCAACATCTGGAGAAAGTTCGAACCTGGGGCGACAGGAATTTGATCCAGTTCAATGCAGCAAAAACCCAAGCAGCCACGTTTACCAAGAAAGCCAATACGGCGGGCCCTGATATCATTATGGCAGGGTCGACCATTCCTTCATCCTCGTCAATCGGACTACTGGGTATCTCGGTCCACAGCAATATGCCCTGGCATAACCACGTCGCTAGCATCGTAGAAGCTTGGTGCGCTATTTCACAACAAGAACTGTATAAACCCCAGCAGCTGCTCTTGCTCTGCAAAGCACAAATAAGACTGAGCTTAGAATATTGCTCAGCATCTGGGGTACCGCATGCCGCACCTAAGCACACCCTAAAACTGCTGGATTCCATTCAAAAGAGAGCTGTACATCTCGTTGGCGACCCGGAGTTGACCCGGTATCTGGATAGTCTGGAACAGCGCAGACATGTGGCCGAGATAGCCCTGTTTTACAGATATTTTCATGGCAAATATTCCCAGGATTTAGCCCGCATCATCTCACCTCCTGCAACTCCTGCCAGACAGTAGCGACAGACGTTAAGAGCGCACCCATTCCTTGTACAATTGGAAACACCTAGAACGCCGCTTTACAAGGGCTCCTTTGTCTGGCGCACTACATTACTATGGAACTCACTCCCAAGACATCTGTGTTTCCTCCTTTTTACAACCTACAACTATTCAAGAATCGTGACAATCAACATCTTCGCACATATATCGCTTGTCGAGTGCCATAGGATCTGCCTTTAGTGTGTGTGCCACTGCAATAAAAAAAAATATATATCGAATATGGAATCAATTCAATATTACCAATACAAAGAGAAATTCAATGCTCTGAAAGTGACCTTAGTGCGAGTACATCTCATCTCTGGAAAATATTTAAAAATAAGTAGGTATAGATAAATTATGTGAAAAATAGAACATCAAGAAATAAAAAAAGGACCGATGAAATATCAGATAATGAATCTATCATTACCGCAAAGGACAAACACAGCATAGAATTAAGGTTTGTAGCAATCGTGCACAATAATTCCTGACTAGAATAATTTTAAAACTATTGATAAAATCCCTGAAATGCAAAGATTAAAAAAATAGCCATCAGCTATAATTTTTTCTGGGATCGTTAAAAATTTCACCATTCTTGGCCCGTTCACAGGTCGCAAAACTCGCTATTCTGGTATTGCTAGGGGTTGCTAGGAAAATGCAAGTAGCTAACTCTCCGGGTGTATTACTTTGTCGTCCTGGCAAATGACATTCCAGAAATATTACTCTTTAGGCTTAGGTCGGAAAAGTAATTCCCTTACTGCTATTTCGCCTCTAAATTTATTTTTTTTTTCATCGCAGAAAATATAATATATTTCGGAGAAACATCATATCCTAGGACTCGATGCTCGATGGCCTGCGCTGCACCTCGTCCAGCAAACTTCACCATCGGCCGAGATTGTATAACCTTTTCATCTAAATACACAAAATACTAATTTTAATATAAAATGAAAATGGTATCATTTTTACTCTGGACCATGAACGTATCATAGATTTACCAGCATAAAGAAGAAGTGGGGTAATCAGAAGGGAGGCATTAAAGGGACGTGCCCTTGTGGATAGCCAATAATCAACAAACAAAAATGACAACATTAAATAAGAATACCCACTCGACAATATGAAATTAAATTCAATACCACTCGGCACAAAAATCCCTATTAAACATCCATAACGAAATTGATATTGATCTGAGGAAATAATTAACAGGTTTGCTAATAGCGGACCCCCTTGAACTGCTTTTCGATGCAGAAAATGAAGAATTTGCTTTAGAGGAGGTACACCTGAAATATTCGCGGCGATTTGTTGCTTTCCATTGTACGCCGTCTACCCTGGCCTGGCTAACAAAAATTCGCGTCAGCACATTCCCTTTGGTTTTTACCCTTTATACTACTGGCTCTAGTAATATCTACCTATTTATTCCTTTGCAAATTTGACGAATCTTAACCAATATACGGCACAATACTAAAATTGTCCGAATAATACTTGATACTTGATAGAATTATGGGGTAAGATTTGTCAAACAAAGTGATGAATTTTTCGCATATTTTATTATAAAGATTGTTAGACTTTTAGACTTAGAATAGTACTTACAATTATTTTGTTATAGTATAGTTTCAGTGTTTTAAAATTCAGATTTACTAGATAAAGTTTCAGATTCTGAAAAAAGATATTTTTATGCCATCTGACTTGTACAAGTCTTATATTTAAACCGTAACTTCCGTTGTAGTTTCGTTTCTATACTGTAAGCTCAGATTAGCCACATTAATTTCTTTTAAAGCAAAGACGACTTACCTATATTAACAATGATTTTAAAGTCATACTATTGATTGATTTATTATGTATGCTCGGTCAAACAAAATACTTTGATGTACCTCGGGCGTTAAGTACGTTTTTGGCCCTCAGTAACGCTTCTTGGTACATAAATAACTATAATATTATATTATTTTATAAAATATACAATAGATGTTGCATTTGCGCAGATTCAACTATAAATAGCCGTGTACTTAAATTTTTTTATAGATAAACAAGATAGAACCTACAACTATGTCTTGGAAGAATACCACATAATAATATGTTATAATTTTATAATCTGAATATATATTATCCAATTTTACTGATTGTATTTTACAAATACTTGACAAATAATTCTTAAATCGCTAAGGTGTAATCTCCCTATATCATCTGAAACCAAAATGACATCGCTAACACTACCACTCATTTGATATAAGTTTCCCTGCTCCTCTAGAGGATTCCCCAGTTCTCCACTACTTTCACCCGTAATAGTTAGAACAAGTTTGAGCATACAAGAAATATATATTTTATAGTTATCATAGTTTGTAATCTATAAAAGACATACCATATCATTTCTTTTAATACTTTGTTTTGCAGGGGCTAACAAACCAGCGACCATTGTAGTCAGGGTCGGCAATAACCGACCAGATCTCGGGACCAATCCCATCTGCAACAGATTCACAGGGTTCCTCGAAGAAGGTCAGCCCCTATTCTTACCTTGCAATCCGCCGATGCCAGGAGCGTTCGTTAGCGTTCATTTGGAAGTACCGACATCGAACCCATTGTCCATTTGTGAAGCGTTTGTTTATACTGATCAAGCTTTGCCCATTGAAAGGTACCTATACTTTTAATATTTAAAAAAATGAATGTATTTAATGGACCACTGTTTACTCATTAATATCCATTTATTTAAGACACTAAATAGATCAAACTCTGCGTTAAATAGATCCAGTTTTTATATCAAGATCAAACCTGCTAAAACATTTTAAGCGTTTCCAGCAGCAAGTTGCACCTTCCCCCTCCTCCTACCTCCTCCTACCTCATCTTTTGACGTATTTATTATTATTTTATTATATTATTTATATAAAATGACTACTTTTTAGATCTTTTGGATTTAATCAATTAGTAATATAATTTCTGGAATTTGCAATATAACCCTTTAACGCGCAAAATTATTTACTGAATTAATTGGCCCCAAATCTAATGCAGGGGTATCTAAAGTAGCTTTAGAAAATATTCTAAGTAAATTTTTGTATTATTTGCAAAGTTACAATTTTTTTAGTGCTGGTAAACCGTTTTACCAGAGAGCATTTAGGAAGAAATATGTAATAAATGTCCCCTGGTAGACCTGCTATACCACCTAGAAGAATTTTTTATTCGTCATGATATTTTTCACACAGGGTGTGCCAGCATCGACAAAATAGTAAAATATTTGCATCCACCATCTTCTGCTTTTCCAACCAATACAATAAGCAGCCATCCTCTGATCAAACCTATCAATACCTCCCATGAACTGATTGTAGTCTAGAATTGTATTTGGACAAACAACATTTTCCCTCTCATATGTTTTGTCTGCAATCGAGTAATCAGAATTGTAATCACAAAATTCCTCTTGTGATTTAGATCGAAGATTTGGATTTTCTTTTCCTTGAAGGTTCAGGTGTTGACAATCCTGATGAAGAAGGCATTACAAATTCCGAGGAGTTTGTGGAAGCAAAAGATGTTCTTGTGGAATCTGGAGTTCCAAGTTCATCAGGCAGTTCTTCAGCATCTGAATCACCATTTATATCCGAACTGTTCTTCTGTAATTTCCAAAAATGCAGTCAATTCGGCCTCTGTTGCCAATTCTGTATCAGTAAGAGTTTTTTTCTCAGTAGTTTTGACTTTTGTCCATGTTCAATCTAACCAATTAAAAATATACTTATGACGAAATTTTTATTAAAATATAAAAATAAAGTAAAATAGATATACCAGCTTTTTTGAGTCACTCCTTACAATATTTTTAAACATGATAAAGAAACAAAATAAAGTCTATGGGCACAAGCGTTGTTTCCAAGAAGTTAACAGTTTTTGAAATTTTAAATATTTACTGTATTGTTGTTTGTGCGCTGTTTAATAAACAATAATTTCAGTTTACAAAAATTAGAATATAAGATTTGCTCTTAAAACATGTATTTATTTATGTAAAATGAATTATTTTTAAAATTGAAAAATTTTTGAATAATTTTTTTGGCCTGTAATTATTTCTAATTTTATACCACCCTATATGTAGCGAATGGACACCACGTATTTCTACTTATTAAAAATTAATTTTTTATCAATAGTTGATAAGAAAGAATGTATTTTGAAATAAAAATAAATATACGGATTTTCGAGAATCTTTTTGAGACAGAGTATAATCCATATTTTATGGAACTATGGTGTTTTCTCATGAAAATTTTCCTGGCGCACCATACTATGGGCTGGAAAACTAATAAAACTTCAAGAGCAATACATAAAGAATAGATATCTGTCATATCAGTATGAATTAATCAAAATACCAAGTGAATATGACGTCATAATTATTTGCGTTACTTTGCACCTAAATAATTATATATATTTTTTAAAACTACTCAAAGTATAAAACTATTCAGAGTATATATAACTGCCGCAAAACTATTTCTATGGAACTATTATAACCTCTGCTACAAAACGTGCATGATCGTAATTGATATTATTCCAATAAACAAAAACTACAACATAAAAACTATCTAACTGCACAAAAACAAACAAAAATTTGGACCGGAACGTTCTCCTGGTATAACTCACATGTGGTATAACTGTAGTATTATAACGTCAATGTATAACTGTTATACCACTTGACACATATTTAGCGCGAAAAGCTATTCCAGACGGTCTGCGACCTTGACTACGATAGAGATGTTGCTAACGGACAATACTTAGGGGTTTTCGATAAAGTCGGCGCGAATCTTTGATCGGCGCATTCCTAAAGGTGCCTGGTAACACCGTAATACCAGAGAGCGTTAAAGGGATAAAATATTAGAATTAGAACAAAAAATCTAGAAATTTGACATAAACATTGCAATACTAAAATTTTAATTGCATCCACTAAAAGTACTTGATCGGCCCTCTTATTATGTACCTACATTTAGTGTATAATTTTTTGATATCTCGTTAACTATCACAAATAGAAAAAAAATGCATACCTTTCCTTAAACAAAAATGCATCTGTTTAAGGAAAGGTATTTTCAATTTTATTATAGAGTATTTCAGATCAGGCGAGCGATATTATTTAGCAAAAACTGCACCCGCTAAATTTGCTCGAAAACACTTTTTTACTGTTTATTGTCGCTGCGCCCAAATACCAGTACAATATATTATGTATGCTGTACGGAACATAGTATGTCAATGATTTTATAGGGTTTCTATTTTCCATTTTCAAGATTGGTTTCAGTATTTTTCTCATGCGATTTTTGCTTAAAGTTTCGGCGGCAGGAACATTTCCAAAAAATGGTACAAAAATAAATCAAAAAAATTTAAATTAAGTGCTTTTGAAAATTGACAAAATTGTATACCTAATATAATCTAAGGATTTCTCAAAATAAATAACGATTAATAAATACGCAAAAATAATAGCTACTTGCTACTTAGATAAGATTACACGCCACAGGAAAATAGAATAAATATTAATAGTTCCCATAATATGATTCTGTCACAGGAGAAGGTGCTTAGGAAATCTGAAAAACTTGGTCGACTGTAAATTCACCAAAAAACTCTGTTTTTTTTTTTAATTTCAGGTGTCCACAATTCAGAGATCAACCTCCAGGCAGTACAGCCACGTATAATGGCAAATGCTATGTCTTTTACAATAGGAATCCTATGAAATTCAGAGAGGCACTCCAATTTTGCAGGAGTAGGGGAGGAACATTGGTGGACGAAAGCAATCCAGCACTTCAAGGTATGACATCATATAAAATAGGCAATCTACAATATTATATTACGTCACGCTGCGGTACTACATAGTAGATATCTTAGAGTCTAAGGTAGATATCCTCTATTACTGACATATTGGTGGTAAATTGTAGTTACATCACAAAGCATGCCATATAAATCTTGATTTTATTTTGCCATTTTTTTAATCGCAGCCTACTGACAGAAAATATTTTTTGTTCCTAAAAAATTTAGAAATTTTGCTATAGTTTAATTAATAATAATTATAATGAATATTGGCATTTTCAATTTTCCATTACACATGATAGAAAAGAAAGTATTGCGATGAATCCAAAATTGTGTTCGAAATATTGTTAATACATTTTGTACAGCTTTAGAAGCCTGGGTCTTTTAAGATCCAATAACCGTGACATTTTGTTGCCAGCAACCGCTCTATCATTTTTTTATTGTTGGACGCCGATCGTTCAGAAGTCTAAATAAAACTTGAAGGATAGCTCACATAGGCTGAGAACTGTTCAAGAAATTTTGAAAAAGAATAACGTTGAGCGAATGGGGTGGCCTGGTAGATCTCCCTGAATGTTATAGAGCATGTGTGGAGCAGAATAGAATTAAGGTTGATAGTATAAGTTGTATAGTAATCTGAATGACTTAAGCTAATGCAATTAAAGCAGAGTGAGAGACTGTTTCCTAAAACTTTGTACCGGCTGTGCAGCAAGTCGTAGTGATGACCGTAAATAAAAACAACTTCCATTTTTCAATTTTGGTCCTGCTTTCTTCTCCACTACGTATAATTTACAAATAACCTTTTTATGGCAATACGCCTTCCTGAGATGAAGCCTAAATAGAAAAATTTTTCAGCATCCGATAATTCGTTTATAGCAATTTTAAAATAATGCTTAAATAATTTTAGTATTTTTGAAAAAAAGACTAATATTTTTTGTCAGAATGCTTCAATGAAAAAGTGACAAAAATATCTCAAAATATTGTCTTGAACTATGGTATCCAAATATTCTTGTTAGCGCAAAGCAGCATCTGGACGTGAGTTCGATGAAACGATAGTTCAGGATCTGAAAAGCTCATCAAAAACTGGCAATTCATTTTCAACCTATAGCAATTGGGTCTTTCGTTTCTTTTGACAATAATTGTTTATACATTGAAATCTTGAAGAAACGTATATCTTTAAAAAAAATTAACAATGATTGAGTAGACAGGAAATTTTCTCGGCTTGTTTTGTTTGTGGTGGTATTACATGCACACACACTTTTCCAAAACATTAAAACCATTAAGGACACAATACAATTTTTACATATTTCTAATATCATAGGATTCTCGATAGTTTACTATAGGTACTATTGAATTGTACGATATAGGTAAATGTTCTTAATTACATTTTTGCTATCATAGACGTTATCGGAGGATGGTATTTTTTTGTATATTAAAGTGGAGTTAGCTGTTTAAGTTGTAATATGTATGTATGTATTATTTAGATTTTTTTATATCTGTCTTATCGTTTACCGAATTTTGATAAAATCATTTCCAAAAACTCCCTTTTAAATTGGTTTGGCTCAGTCGCTAAGATTTTGGTTTCCTGATAGTTAAAACAAAATACGAAAACGAAATGACACACAGGTCTACAATATGAAACATGAGAATGCTCTCAATATAATATGAATATAACTAGCTACTAGCTACGACAAGTGGTGATTAAAATTCTGGGTCGTAACAGAGGAATGACAAACCGTTCAAATTTCTAAGAACCACAGAAGTAAATGATGCTTCAAAAGGCAAGAATTTGCTGCAGATTATTAAGTTTTCCAATAATATCGTATCACTAATCTCGAAAATGCGAAAAGTTTAAATTCAACTAGCTCACCCTATATAAAAGACATCATTACTTCTACAGTGTCGTCTAATAAATGTGCTGAATGTGCATTCTCTTCGGCATCTCATGTAGCGGGTTTTATCATATAACTTTGGAATGGAAAAAAGAAAAAAGGCTATCTATGTTTGTAGTATTGGATAAGGGAAAGAAAATAACTAAATGTCGCCGAGAGCCCATTAATCAAAATGGTTTTTACATAATAATGATGATATATTTTCGTAGGATTTATAAGTTGGGAGCTATGGAGAAGGCATAGAAGTGATTCACAAGGCCAATATTGGATGGGAGCTGTCAGAGATCAACAAATAGGTAAGACATTGTCAACAAATGCTCCCTGTAAGTCTAAATATGTATGTTCTCACAGAATATAGAAAAATTATTCCTACAAGATGACTGCTTTTTGCACTGAAAATTTAATATCATATAAAACTACTGGGGGTTTTATGTGCACCAACCTCAATATTAATTCATTTAAATATTTTACTATATCTGATATCTTGGTCCATCAAAATTGTGTATTTCTAGGGGGCTGGCAATGGCTTAACGGCGACGAGGTAACTGTTTCATTTTGGAACTTACCAGTTGGAAGTGGCAACTGCGCCAGATATGATGGGACCAAAGGTTGGCTATGGTCAGATACTGATTGTAATATGAGGCTGAACTATATTTGTCAACATCGTAAGTACACATTAGTATTTTTATATTTATTAACCACCTACTACTAGATTTTAAAACTAATCTGTTAGAAAAGAGATGGCGATAGCTCTATGGAAGATATCGGTAATACTGAACTGGGATACATCATAAATTTTAGTT
The DNA here is from genome assembly GCA_016904865.1 of Pissodes strobi. Taxonomy (NCBI): domain Eukaryota; kingdom Metazoa; phylum Arthropoda; class Insecta; order Coleoptera; family Curculionidae; genus Pissodes; species Pissodes strobi. Next base: position 123,949 of record MU182864.1, read on the forward strand.
TGGACTTTTTGTGTAGTGTACCAGTCAGCGAAATTTTTGGCATTGGCGCATCTTTTCAGCAGGCCTGTACACCCAACCCATATACCGATTGATACTAGACTACCAAAGAGTAATTAAATTCATCACGTATATTATATATTATGTAGTTCTTCAAAAAGAAAAGCTATTTTGAAATAATGAAAAATAAGTTATAATATATAAGGCGTTCTTATAAGGTTTGTAAAGAAATCAGAATTGCTAGTTATTGAAATTTCTTCCCCAGAAAAGCAATGATACTTTGAATATTTTGACAGTCTCCTGACTATATTTTTCACTGTCTTGGATTATATGAAGCACAACAAATATGAGACTCAATATTAATGAGCCTTATGCGAACCAGAGGTAACATTTGTATAGATTATCATAGAATACACAAAATAAAAACTGCCATATCTTTCTACGCACCAAAAATGTTTAATTTATTGTCACCTGTCAGAAAAACGTTAATCGCAAATTAATTTAATTTGTTAATTAAGAAGTACTTAATCATGAAATTCATTTATTCCTCAGATGAATGTTACACAAATAATTTCTCAAACATATTTGAAATTAAATAATATAAAGATTTTTCATTATAAATATATTAGTATAAGATTTCAATTACTTTTAAATAGTTTCCTCTAAATTGAATTAAAACTGGCTTTGGTTATGTACTTGTTTGAAAAGAGTGGATGTCGTAGTTAGGCAATGTTGAAGGAGGAAAATTGTCTGAAAATTTAATTAATATAGTGTATATAACTTATTACGAACTATTAAAAAACGCAAGTTGTTATTTGTTGACAACTTTGTAATTTTTTCTCAAAATGCAGGAAAACTACCTCTTACTCTAAACTTTTGTTTTATTGTAACACAAAAGGGCTATTACTTGTATAAATAAATACTCGTCTGAGGAAGAACACTATAAGTGACCAGAAATTGAATTTGTAATTGTATTTTCTAATGTATGATGTAAATTTTATATTTGCTGATGTAAAATTTCTGCATTTGTTATGTTACGGTCAAGTTCTGCATTGGATTGTTTTCTTATCTTGTTCACTTCATGCTGACCTGTGTAAATGCTTACTATGTATTAACACCAAATAAATTTGTCTTCGTCTTATCTTAAATCCTAAGTGATGTTATAATATGTATATGACTTTATAGAGCCAAAAGCATGTGGCCGCCCAGAACAGCCGCCAAACTCCACAATGTTGTCCCCCGATTTCAATGTAGGATCTGTGGTTGAATATACTTGTGACGAAGGGCATCTACTGGTAGGCCCCACGATGAGGACCTGTCTAGAAACAGGATTTTACAACGAGTTTCCACCTGTATGTAAACGTAAGTAAAGTATACAATGTGGTTATTGTCAAAACTGGTTCGTCCCTCGTTTAAATTAGAAACTATTTACGGTGTTATCCGTAATATATGGTAGCAGCCAGAGTATTTCAAGAGTGTAATTTTTAACACAAATTGTTTTAGCTTCTCCATTTTGATATCCTTTAGCAATTTATGGTGTTATCCTACAATACACCTACACCTACATTATATATGCATATTACATATAGAATCAAAAATACAGTGAACAGCAGTAAAAGAACGCCTATTACACCGTTTTGCTTACCTACTGTATTCACGGCCTTCCTTTAATTCCTGTTCATTTTCTTTTAAGACCAGGTTCGTAGTACCACCGTGTTGGCACTCTATCGTTATGAAAATATTTTACGTAGATGCCATGTGCAACGACCTTTTCCTCCTCCTAGGCAGTGGCTTCAATCCACCTGTTCTGTACCCAAATGTAACCCTATATACAGAAATGAGTCCACCACTTTCCGTTTCAAAATACTAATTGAGATTTCAAATTTAAGGGAGCACACAATTTAAGGGAGCATTTTAGTATTAATTCAGTGGTTGACCCCATCAGGTAATTTCTATTATGACCAGGTTATGAACTGAGATTTAATGGCAGTTCTTAAAAATATCAAGCATATATGTGTGTGTCATAAATACTTATGTATTACAGCGAAACTTATTCTCTAGGTCTTAATGTTAATCCGTAACATGCAAGGCTTCCAAGCCTTATTAGCTTTTAGCACACCTTACCTCACAACGGGTGATGAATTTCGATCAGTTTCCTGCGTTTACCGCATGTAGTACCTTTCCAGGCCAAAGTTGGAAAAAGGTACCGTTTTCTACGATGAAGTGACTTTTTCTTGACTACTTATTTACTTTACACGGGCCTCTGGGATTCAGAGGCGCTTTTCGCGAGTTGATCAATACTGATTAACCATTTGGGCAACGTACGCGTGAAGATTTTTATCTGACTAACTTTTCAGAGTTCCCATATTTTTGGGCAGCGTATCGAGTTATTGCCCGTGAAGAATCTTTTCAGACTAACTTTTCATGTAAATAAATCCTAATAAAGTATTTAATTATTTATAGGAATACAATGTGGCTATCCCGCGGACATACCCAATGGAGAGTACTCTTTGGTAAATGACTCTGTAGGGTACTTGAGTAGGGTAGTATACAGTTGCTTTAAAGGATACGAAATGATCGGTAGAGCTCAACTGGCATGTGATATTGACGAACGATGGAATGGACCGCCTCCAAGATGTGAACGTAAGTAGATATGGTGGTGACGAATATTGATCATTCGTTCAACTACATACAAATCTGTAACGTACGAACCTTTATATGTACTTCCATACAATAAATGTGAAGTTATTTCAAAAGTGCTAGTTAGCTATTTATAAATTCAGTATTACTTTAAGGCATCTGAGGCTTTAATTATACGCTACTCACTCAGTAAACTGAGGCAGATTTTGGTTACTTTGATGGAGCAATAATATCCGACCAGCGTGCAAATAAAATTCCCACACCTCTTGATATCTTCTGCGTTTCTTCTGAGGATCAATGAGAACATTCGGGTGCCAGCTTTTCTCCAGAAAATGTCGCGTGGCTTCAACACGTCTTCAAAATGTTTATATTCTCTGTACATATCTGGTTACATGGATAGCAAGAATATCACTAATAGCTATTGGGCAGGTTAAGGTCAATTACTTACCTACTAAACTGTTGCAACAAAGTTGACGCGGTTTTTATTCTAATTTTTAATTTGTTGTTATTAAAAACATATATATGTTGTTTTCGAATCCGAAAAGCTTCTTTTTTCTAAATATAAAAGCAGATATATTTTCGCAAAATAAGTGATATTTTCATAATACACAGAGGGATCGATTAAGCAGTGCCAATATTCGACAAATTTGAAGCTGTGGCATTTTGACATAATATTTCACGTTAGTAATATAAAATCAATATATCTAAAAGTTTTTGCCAGTTATTGTTAATGTCCTTTAGTAGCAGATTCGCTAATAAAAAATATGCTGAAATCTTGGAAAACAAATCTTGAACATGCTGTCACTTATTAGAAATAAGTGGAAGTATTCTAACGAGCATTTCAAATTTTAAACCCTCTTTTTACATTCATTTAAATACAACTATTTTTCATATGTGTAATATTTTGAT
>MU182864.1:137275-152687 GCA_016904865.1 Pissodes strobi
TGATGGTTTCTATGGATACGATATCGTTGGAATTTCCCATAACTAGGTATTTATCCACTATTTTCTCCAATGCCTTCATCAAAAAGAATGCCAGGCTGATCAGTCACTCTCCTTTAACACCCTCTTAATGTGCGACGTCAATATACCTTTGCCCTCCTGTTGAACAGCTGGAAAAATCTCATCTGGTCCTGCTGACTTGTAGGGCTTGAACTCGTCAATTGTCCAATGGATATCTCCGTCCGTTACCAGCTCTTCGGCTAACCTGTGGTCGAACTTATGGTCCAGGCTAAGTCTCGAGTTTGCGCTCCCAGGGAACTGTAGATCTAGCAGGACTCTTCCCTGGTATGGTCAAAATTCATCCTTTCTTTTGAGCGATCCTATAGTGTTCCCGGTTTCGCAGCTTAGGATCTGCCTTAGCTTTTATCTGATAGACCCTAGGCAATAAGCGGAGTTATGTAGCTGGTCGGTATAAGCAGCAAAGGATCCATTCTTTACTAGACAAATTCTGATTTTAGAATAATGACCGCTGTTTAGACTTTAGAGTATACTTTTATATATTTTCGTAGGTACAGCCAATAACATCCAACACGGCGAAGGACCGAATGTCAACGTGCCTCTGTCGGTGGACGGAGACCGACGAGAACCATTCGGAGCCAGATTGAATGTGGGAGCCATAATAGCCCTGGGGGCCTTTGGAGCATTCATATTTTTAGCAGCCATTATCACCACAGTAGTGATTTTAGTTAGGAGGTAAGTAGATTTCCTTTATTAAAAAATAAAAAGGAAATATTGTATGCCTTTCAAAACTATGTTATTAAGGACCTGCAAATTATACATATTTATGATACGAGTCCCGTGTGTATTTTCCTTTTTATCCTATTAAGGTTTTCTGACTGAATTAGGCTGTTGAATTGCTAATTTGATTCGATTAAAAGTTCTACTAAATAATATAGCTTGAAAGGAATAATTTGAATTAAAAAAAATGATATTTCCATCCTAATTCAATAGACGAGCACTCAATAGACGAGCACTCTACAGGTTGTTTCCGCCTCTACGGATAGTCTTATTGCATGCCCAACTAACTCCGGTCAGGTGACTGTATCGCTAATGAGTTACTCAGCCGTCATGACATCCATTTCGGTTAGGGTAATTAAGCTTAACAAGGCATACAAGACTTGCCCTCAAAGCTACGTTATTTCCAGGTAGGCCAGTCTTTAGACTTACCAGCCTGCGGTCTCATGTTGATATAAACTTACAACCCCATAATACAATATTATTCATGCTTTTGGATACGTAACGTTAATTACATTGATTATAAGATTTGGCAAGTCAAAACAATTAGGTTTTGGATAAAAAAGAACGTGTGTCACAATGTGCTCCATTAGCTCTCACAATTTTGAAAATATCAGCTTCGACTTTGGCACAAGACTTTTTCAGAATACAGGATGAATTCGTTGACCAATAAAATCGAAATGGGGGAGATTTCCGGAAAGTTAAATGTAAAACTATTAATATATACAAACCGGAGTATGGTAGCAGTTTTTTAAATAAAATAGATGATGAAGATGTGTAATGTTATTTACACATAATTATGCGCTTGACAAAGTCCTTTTTTATTAAATAATAAAAATGTCGCAAAAAAAGAGAAAACCGTTTGAATTGAATGTTTTTACCGCCGAAAGAATAAAGCAATTCAGCAGTCGAATTTCTGCCTAAGTAACCTTTCAAAACAACTAGTCACAGTTGTTTTTTTCTTCCAAGCAGTGCGGGTGCGTCGACGCGATCCTCACACCGCCTCCCCTCTCCGAGCGCGATGCCCTCCAGATGGTACACCCTACTGGCTCTTCCATTCCCCGATCAGCAGATCGGGAGGAGAGAGTTCAGTCGTAGTTACAGATCACATCGAGCGGGGTATTTCAGTAATCCTATGTGACACTAGTGCCATTTTTATCACGTAAGCGACGTTTTGGTGGGCTTGACGCAACTTGGTTTGCAACAGACTGAATGTTAGTCAACAAATAAAGTAGCTTAAGGTTCTTGTTTAAGCTTAGAGAATTATATTTGATTTACGAATGTTATCCAAGAATTTTCGAACCCAAAGTAAATGTAGTGTTCTTCCTTCGCTCAAACACACATAAAAGGACGCTTAATGGGCAGTTCTAACAATGCTTGCCTTTGAAACCAAAATACCTTAAAATGAGATGTATATCTTGTATTTTTTAGGTCTGTACATACCTTAGTACAAACAAATTCAATTTCATTATCAATACAATTTAGTATTATGCGTTTTCTGCTCATATTTTCCCAAATTTCCATTGTAGATCCAAAATTTTTCAAAAAACATTAATCTTTTGGGGTAAAAAGTTTACAAATCTGAAATTTGTAACTTCATCTTTTAAAACCAAAAAACATTGAGCCAAACCTTCAAAGGATCGCTCAAAATCAGCTTGAATGCCATGCGATATTCGCTACAATTTTCTTCGCAATACTGCTCATCATTTTCAATTGCTAATTCGTCAACTCGGCCGTTCTTTACGTATGCTTAATTGATTGTTGATACATTTATTTGTGTAGTTGTTCTATTGAAACTGATTATCGTCAAAATTCTACGCTGATAATCTGATATTCCAAACTTTAATACGCCTATTATTTCTGTTTCATAGCTACCTGATAACTATTTTTAACCATTAGGACACCAACTTTTAGAAACATATATGATGAAGTTTTGAAAACATTTGGGTAATATATCATTAATTGTCAATAACAGAAGCGTATTTAGGGGGGAGGGGTGTAAGGGTCATTGATCCCCTGACAAAGATAAGTAAATGTGTACTTTTTTGTTCTCTAAGGGCTGGAGAAATAGTAATACTCGTACCGTAAGCTAAACTATATTTAGGTATCCTCGCTGCAGCGAAGATATATTTTAATATAATTCCAATGGGTGATTATCGTATTTTTGCGCCCTATCGATACCTGTAAAACATGTGTTCTAAATTGTAATAGTGAGATATATCTTTTAGACTTTTGATTAATTGCAATTTAAATAATATTTTTGTACAATGAATAGTTTCGGCGGTAGGATCCTTGTGAAACATCGTTGAATAATAATACTAGGGATAATTAGCACACTGCTTTTAGATGTTTCAAAATAATTTAATGAGATATTTTTCTCTACATATGTTTTTCGGCTTGATGAGGCCTTTATCAAGAGTAGCTGTGTACTAAAATCTAAAATTGTTATACCCTACTAAACCGCCTGATGGTATTTTGTTTTTATTGCACTGTCAATTATGCAGGTGTTTAAAGAGCAGATCAGTTGATCGTTCATATTTAAAACGTCTGTTTTTTGCGACTTTTGGATTTCTAGGTACCCCAAAAGGTTCAGCCTTTTGCTTCTTGTTTCCATGTGTAAATGTTTGGCATTATTCGTATCTATAAAATGGTTATTTTCTATACAATGTTTTGCTATGCCAGTTTTTAATATTATGTAAAATCGATTTATTCTTTAATCCTAATATTTAAGTTTCGACTAGTTTGTCCTACGTATACAGCTTCACAGTTCACACAATTTATTTTGTAAACACCAGATTTCTCCCTAGATTAGTCTTATTAACCTCAATTGTTTTACAGCCAAATTTATTCAATTTTTTTGAAACTTTATCTGTAATTTTCGGAATGTAATTGATAAATTTCAACGGCTCCTGTTCTAATTCTAATGTAGGGTTATAAAATTGTTTAGTTAAATTGTTCTTCTGTTTTTTCTTTATTAATTTGTCAATCAAAGCGATCTTATAACCGTTATTAATTGCAATCTATTTGATAATGGACACTTCTTTTTGGAAACTCGCCGAATAGGGAAAAACTGAAAAGTCTATGGATGAAACTATACCAATCTTGGCAAGTTTTACTTGCCAAGATTGATTGGTGAGAGTCTGTATGAATTATTGCATCTGTTGTTGTTGGTTTCCTATATATATCAAATCAAAAAAGCGAATCTCTTGTCTTTGTAATCTTTATGTCCAAAAAGTTTAAAATGTTGCTAGATTCTTTTTCAATGGTAAATTGAATTCTATTGTTTAGGGACTTCAAAAAGGTATCTAAGTTTCTGTTGGTTCCTGTAAAGATGCAAAATATGTCATCCACATATCTACCCCAAAAAAATATATTTCTGATTAATGAATTGTTGGTGTTATGGTGTTGAATAAATGCTGTTCAAAATCAGCCATAAAAATCTCGGCAAATAAAGGTGAAAGTGGAGAGCCCATTGGTAAACCATTAAGTTGTTTGAATATTTCATAATTATACTGGAAGTAATTTTGATTTACAGGGTGTCCGGAAATAGCATCGCCAAATTACAGAGGGTGATTCTACATGAGAAAACATGAAATTTTTTTTATATGAACATGGGTCCGAAAATGCATAGTTTCCAAGATACAGGGTGTCAAACTTTTTATAAAAAATCAGTTTTTTGTTAATATCTTAAATATGATTCTACTGATTTTGTTGAAATTTGGCAGGGTTATCTGTAGTAATAAGGGGCTCATTTAGCCTTAATTAGATTGAAAATATAAGGTCCAGTGGCGTCCCGGAGGGCAACATACCGAATATTATTGACAAAAAAAAGTGTGCGCCGCTGACTTTTTCAAACACTTTCTATTTCTTTAGTATTAAGCAACTAAAAATACAATATTTTTGATTCTCGAGTTGTTTTCGTATCTTGCGTCGTTTTCGATAAAAAAATAAAAACCGGTTTATTACATTTCCAAACTTTTTTGATAAAATCGATATTTTTATTTGTATCTTAAATATTCTTTTACCGATTTTGTAAAAATTTAATAGGGTTATCTGTAGTAATAGGCGGCTCATTTAGCTTTTATTAGATTAAAAATATAATGTCCCGTGGCGTCCCGGGGGCATCATACCGAATATTATTGACAAAGAAATGTGCGCCACTGACTCTTTTAAACATTTTATATTTTTTTCGTATTAAGCAACTAAAAATGCAACATTTTTGTTTCTTAATTTGTTTTCGTATCTTGCTTCATTTCGAGAAAAAAAAATAAAACCAGTTTATTACAGCGTTTGATGTAGAATTTGGTGCCCTAAAGAAATGTAATAAACTGTTTTTTATTTTTTTTTCTCGAAAACGAAGCAAGATACGAAAACAATTTAAGAAACAAAAATGTTGTATTTTTAGCTGCTTAATAGGAGCAAAATATAAAATGTTTAAAAGAGTTCTTTGGCAATAATATTAGGTATGATGCCCCACGGGACGCCACTGGAAATTACATTTTTAATCTAGTAAAGGCTAAATGAGGCGCCTATTACTACAGATAACCCTATTAAATTTCAACAAAATCGGCAAAAGCATATTTAAGGTATAAATAAAAATATCGATTTTATCAAAAAGAGTTGGAAATGTAATAAACCGGTTATTACTTTTTTATCGAAAATGACGTAAGATACGAAAACAACTCAAGAATCAAGAATATTGTATTTTTAGTTGCTTAATACGAAAAAAATATAAAATGTTTGAAAAAGTCAGCGGCGCACACTTTTTTTGTCAATAATATTCGGTATGATGCCCTCCGGGACTTTATATTTTAAATCTAATTCAGGCTAAATAAGCCCCTTATTACTACAGATAACACTGCCAAATTTCAACAAAATCAGTAAAATCATACTTAAGATTTTAACAAAAAACTGATTTTTTTATAAAAAGTTTGACACACTGTATCTTGGAAACTATGCATTTTCGGACCCATGTTCATATGAAAAAATGTTCAAGTTTTCTTATGTAGAATCACCCTCTATAATTTGGCGATGCTATTTCCGGACACCCTGTATACATGTACAGTGACGGAAATAAAATTTCGTACACTGAGGTTAACATTTTATGTCATTTTTGAATATTTTGGTAAACTGGGCTTTTTACCTTTATCTCACCTTTATACCTTGCGTTTCTTACTTCAGTAATAACAGAAAAAAGGTTATAACACGATACACATATAACGGTATGCTCTTGCGCAGGCAGAACCTCCTACACAGAAACGTGTGACGTCACCCGGGAACGACGCTTTCGATTCTGCTATGTAAGCGTGTATAGAACCTATGTTTTGAAATGCAATATTCGCAGTTTTGGGGTATTTTAAAGGACATTTTCGATAATAGGTACGTTCCTAATTACACGTGTACGTGTGTTAACTAAAGAATAAAAGCAATTTCATTCCATATTTATATTACTAATTATTATAATTGATATATTATACAACGTTTTACTCTGGAAAATAATTTAAATGTACGCCACTGAAGTAGATCTGCTGAGAGAAGTTCTTTTTGATTCTAATATCTTAGCCCATAACATATCCAAAAATAATTTAAAAAAATCCCATGCAAATAAAAAGTCATTAAGCATTAAAAAATTATCCAATTTAATTTAGCCCACAAGATATAGTTTTACCAAACTTAAAGTACAATTTTAGTTTTCTCTGTATTGACCTCATTATTTAATAGTCAATATTGTGAACCCTTTCAAATATTTTTTGCCCATTTTTACATATTTATTTCATTTCCACTGAAGTAGACTCGGTTTGCAAAGTACTTTTTGATCCCACTACCTTAAGCCATAACATAATCCAGTTTTACTCATCTCCTGATGATGCTAACATGGTTAGCGAAACGCGCGTCGAGTGCAAATATTCTGTTTCGGTATTGTGGATAAAACTCTGTTTTAGTGCATGTTGCCGAAGGTTCCAAACCCCAACGTAATATCCAAAAATCTTTGAAAATAAAAAAGTTATTTTTTACATAATAATTTTTTTATCATTCCATTAAAAATGTTTCGGTGCTGTTGTTTTGTTTTTTTTTTTCAATAAAAAAAATTCTTCATAAGCCTTAAAAAAAAACTAACAAAGCAACGGGGTTCGAACTCAGGCTGCGCCGCTCCGCCTATACAGCCGCCGAATCGAGACGTAACCACATAGACCACTCGGCCACGAGAGCTGTTGAAACAGAACGATTGCATCACGAAGGCATGGCGCGATTAGGTGCGCAAATCAATGAGCTTTTGTAGCGCTACAGAACCTAACCGATTTTAGCACCCTGGTACCATCGTATATGAGCATGTGTAAATATTCCTTCCGGCGCGCGTTAAGAAGTTTCACTTCAATCACACTTCAATAATACATGTTGCTTTATTTTTTTACTTATTTAAATTTTGGCAAATATTTTTTAACCACATACCTAGTGTCTGGCTGGACCGTGAACCGTGACTTGATCGTGGTATATTTAAAAAGAATGTTTAAAGAACGGAACTAAGGCACAGCAGCACTCGAATGTCGAATTAGCGGCAGCTAAAATCACGGTACGGTACGTGAAATTAGGATCCATCTCTAGCCATAGGATGTCGCTTTAGAGTGTGTGCCCCTGCCATAAAAAAATCATGTAAACCGTGGAAATATGTAATAAAAATAATAAATAATAAAGTGAAGCTTTAATACAAGCACGAATCCACTGATTTGCTAACTCGTGTTTAGGAAAACGAAAATATTTAATATTACTCCCTTTGGTGGTCCTGTTATTGCTCTTACAAGTAGCCACAGCACAGTGCGGTATAATTATACTATAAGTTTTTAATTTAAATAATCCTATAACATTATATAAACACAAAACAAATCTAAAAATCCACTTAATTAAATAAACTATGACAGCGTCAAATTTTCCCGGATGACGTAGATGCGCGGGTGAGTCAAACACGAGTCTAGAAATCAGCATACCGTTATATGTGTATCGTGGGTTATAATATAAAATTATTTATTCGAAGAAAGTTTTCCTATGCAAATGGTAGTTGAGGGAGTTGAAAACTAAACAGCACTATACAAGACCTCAAAACTAAATGAAAATACAGGATCATTGGATAGAAGAGCTGGAAGTGGTAGAAGAAAATTTTCAAAGAAAAACAGAATAATGATATACAATAAGAACGACTTCAAAATTAATTATAAAACATATTATTCAAATAATAAAAAAAACATTGGTTTAATATTTTAAAACGAATCTATTTTTTCCACCAATAGGTTTAAACGTCTAAGCATTGATGCCACCAGCATTTGGGCGTGATGAACATTGCAATTATTCCAGGTTTCTTCAATTTTATTCCACAAATCATGACTGTTTTCTGGATGGAAATCATTCTTTTTGTTGATTTCTTTCACGATATATCCCCCAACGTTTTCAATTGGATTGATATCAGCTCTTCTTGAGGGCCAAGGAAACAATTAAATATTATTTTCCCGTATCCAGTCCAAAATTCTCCTTGCTGTATGGGCGAGGCAGTTATAATGCTGGTATAATTCTTGTTGAAATATATTGTTTACCGATGGCAACACAACATTTTGAAGAATGTGTATATAAGTTTGAGTGTTAAATCTTCCTCGAATATGGTGACATATTCCTAGCCCTCTGCCCTCTGGAAGTCATATATCCTCATACATTAACAGAAAATCTTACACTTGTTTTAACATGTTGGGTATATACCCCTTCACCGTGTATTTGGCGGCCTGTATACTCTAATCTGCCCGCTATAGTAAGACTGAAAAATGTTCTCATCGGTAAATACTACCTTAGTCCAAAAGCCAATACCTTGCGGTAAATATTACATCGCAAACCCTATTCTTTGCCCTTTATTCATATCGGTCAAAAATGGCGGGGTATATAACACTTTAGGGCAACTAAAAATAGCAATTTTTCTATAAAAATTTCTTTATATCTGCTTTGAATATGTATTTTTGTATACAATAGAGTGAGGATATCTATCATTTTTAGTGTTTTTCTAAGAAATACAGCATACAGGGCCCATAGATTTGGGCGGTCAATCACTAACGCCTACGTACGCCAAATTCTCGACCTTCGGCCCTGCGCATTTGGCAGCAGCTCAGTGTTATTCGCTTCGCTCGCTACGGGGTTCAAGAAAAAGAAACTAACCAAGTGCTAATCCAAACTAACCATATCCAAAATCAAGGAATAAACAACTTTGAAAAATATATGCCTGGAGGCTCAAAATTGGCGTACCTAGACGAGAATCGGTCAATTCGGCAACATCATAACCCAAGTGTCATGCGCATACGCCCAATCGCCTACGTTACCTGATATTCCTACGTGCAACAGCGAATTGTTTGCTCAAATGGGGTCTGCTTAAGATAAGGTAATGTCTTAATAATGATTTTTTTGGAATTTTTGGTATCAATCGATTTGTTTTTCTATTTTCTTTCCAAAAAAAGTGAGGATCATTGAGATATTGTCACTTTTTTTTGGTAAAAAATTGATATTAAATGTTCGTAATGTCGGTGCACGTTTTTAAAGCAATTTAGGCATCAAGTAGGCAAAGTTAACAAAAGCCAAATTTAAAACCGATAATGTCGATTTGTTGACAGCATTTCGAAATCTTTTTAAAGATCGTGATCTAAACGCAATAAAAATGGAAATTCAAGGTTCATTCGAGCTATATGAAAGCGTATTAAATTATAGCGATGCAGAACTATACGACTTTTTAGTAGGTAGCGCTTCGTGCAAGCCAGTCTTCATGCAAGTGCGTAGTGCCTAAACCGAGACGAAACTAACCCAAAGCTAACCCAAACTAACTCAGAGTAGTTCGGACTATGTCGTAGGTAACGCGTACGTAATGCGGAGTGGCTCGGAGTAGCTTGGAGTATGTCGTGAGTAGCTTAGACTACGTCGTAAGTAGCGTGAAGTGGCTCGGAGTAGTTTGGTTCAGGTCATAAGTAGCTCAGACTAGTTTGTAGATCGCTCGAACTAGGGCGTAGGTAGCGCGGAGTGGCTATGACTAGCTTGGAGTAAGTCTTAAGTAGCGCGGAGTGACTCAGACTAGTTTGAACTAGGTTGTAAGTAACGCGGAGTGGCTCGGAGTAGGTCATAAGTAACTCAGGCTAGTTTGGAGTAGGGTGTAGATAGCTGATAGTAGGTTGGATAGGTCGTAGGTATGGCGGAGTAGCTCGGAGTAGGTGGTAAGTAGCGCGGATTTGCTCGAAGTAGCTAGGAGCAGAGCTTAAGTAGCTTGGAGTAGATCGTAGGTAGCTTGGAGTAGGTCGTAACATTGTTTATATTTATATAAACAATGGTCGTAGGTAGCTCGGAGTGTAGTTCATAATAAGTCGTAAGTAGTTTGGGTTAGTTTGAGTTATTACTTCTCTCGCTCGAATAGCTAACACAACAACCGAAGCTAAGTAAAAAAAAATATTTCATAAAACAGATTTCATGACATTAATTTGAGTTAGTTTCTGTTCGTTTAACTCCCGGAGTATGCGGAGGCCAACGCATGAAATGTAGCGCGCTTATTTGGCTTACTTTGGATTGGCTAAAAGTCGAGTAAAAGGGCGATCACTTGTCTTATTTTCAATAAGAGAAATGTGCAACGTTTGGCAACCGTGACCGAGACCTCCGTGCCAGTGTGTCAAATATCATTACTTCACGTTTTAAAAATTTTAAATCTGCTTGCTTCAGGTTTATTTTGATTTTCACCTGCGCAAGTAGTAAGGTGTTTTAGTGATTTTACACAAGTTTAAACTTAAAATTTGAACTTTGGAGACTCAAATGTGGTGGTTCCTCAACTCAAATTATCTTGGCTTTATCTCAAACAGAATCGCTTAAACTACTCTAGACACCCTCTTGAGAGCAAAAGAAAATTTGCAAGGCGGACAATCTATAAATTATTATCTTTTCAACCAGACCCCATGTAAGTTGTTTTTAATAATTTGTATATAAAAATATTCACAAAATGAATGATAGTTGTATTTGTTAAAAAATTTTGAGTGTTTTGTCAAATTTGACATTTGAAAAATACTACTTGATGCTTTAAATTGTTTTTAAAAAGTCACTTCTGACATAAAAGTATGGCTTATTGCACCGACATTACGAACATTTAATATTAATTTTTTACCAAAAAATGGTGATAATATCTCAATGATCCTCACTTTTTTGGAAAGAAAATAAAAAAACGAATCGATTGATACCAAATTTTTTCCAAAAAAACTTTGTTGTTGTAAGTTGCCATAAAGTGATATGTCACCTAATTTTCAAATCTGATGACACCGATAACAATTTGTCAAAAAGTGAAGTGAATTTCCAGGTGATCTAGGTATACAAAAGCCAACATTACATTGGGAAAAAATAAGTGTACGAAATTTTATTTCCGTCACTGTACGTATTATAGATTTGAGATCGCCTTTTTCTTTTACTAAATTATCAGAGTTATCTATTAGTCCATTAATAATACGTGAAAGTTCGTTTAACGGTATGGAGCTAAATAGACACATCAAAGGAAACCAATATTGCATTATTTGGAATGTTTAAGTTTTTAACTTTATCAATGAAATCAAAGGAGTTTTTAAGTGCATACTTAGAATCGAATTTTAATGAATTTTGGTAAAATATTCGTAACGAATTGACTTAATTTGTAACATGGCGCATTCACATATGATACTACTGGTTTGATTGAGATATTATCCATATGAATTTTAGGTAAGGCGTAAAAAAAGGGGGGGGGGGGGGGGGTTGATTCTTTGAGTTATCAGGTAGTACAGAATTGTTATTTTTTAATAATGAAATAATTTGTTTTTGGTATTTATTAGTCGGGTCTTGCGTTATTATGAAATCCCAATTATCCAAAAGTTCTTTGATTTTAGCATCATAATCTAATTTAGTTAAAACAGTTATCGTGTTTCCTTTATCAGCTTTAGTTAATATTAGGTTATTTTGCGTCAGTTTTGCTTTTATTGTGTTTAAGGTTGTAAATTCTTTTTTATTCAGTTGAGTATTTGAATTAGATTTAAATTCTTCAGAGATGCTATACTTATTTGTTTAGTTGCGAAATGTTTTAAATAGAATTTATTGCTATTTGTGTATTAACTACCAAAAGTTCAAAATCTTTTTGGTTGTAGGATTGTGGAGAATATTTGAGCTCTTTTTCTAATAAGTTATTCTCAGTGTCTGTAAATGCTGTATCTGTGAGATTCAAAATTCTTGGATAAAAAGTGTGATTGTTGTGTTTTTAAAGAGAGTAAATATCTTAACTTATTTAGCAGAGTTTTATAATGTTTGTTCACTATTATATTAATCTCCTTCACGAACTATCCTGTTATATCCTTAAATATTAGGATTAAAGAACACAAAAAATCGATTTTACATAATATTAAAAACTCTGGTAAAACGTTGTATAGAAAATAACCATTTTATAGATACGAATAATGCCAAACTTTTACACATGGAAACAAAAAGCAAAAGGCTGAATCATTTGGAGTACTTAGAAATTCCAAAGTCACAAAAACAGACGTTTTAAATACGAACGACCAACTGACCTGCTCTTTAAACACCTGCATAATTGACAGTGCAATAAAAACAAAATACCATCAGGCGGTTTAGTAGGGTATAACAATTTTAGATTTTAGTATACAACTACTCTTGATAAAGGCCTCATCAAGCCGAAATATATGTAGAGAAAAATAACTCATTAAATTATTTTGAAACATCTAAAAGCAGTGTACTAATTATCCCTAGTATTATTAATATTTTTGTTACTGATGTTCTATCAGTACAATTTGCTTATAAAAAGTGTATTGTAACCATGCTTCAAAATTCACTTGAAATAGGGACTATAAACCCTTGTTTGTCAACTATTCACTTGAAGTATCAAGTATTAACGCTTGTATATCAACTGTAATCATAACTAATAACAGCCCATTATCTATTAATATAACTGAATCTGTCACATTATGATTGCCGAACATTATCTAAAAATCAGTCTATTGCAAGCCAAGGTCAAAACATGCATGTGCAAATGAAACTTTCTTCTAACAATTTTTGGCACCCGCACTGCATGCTCTAAACATGTTGCTTGTAAAAGCACACTTCAAAGCACAATAAGGTTGTAACTATCGATATCAATTTAAAAATCGGATAAGTCGGGAATATTAGTTTTTAATCCAAGAGATGGCGATTGGCGAAGTTTTTGTCTATGGTATTTCTGCGACCATATTTTTAAAAACTTTCTGATGGTGCCTAATAGGTAAGTATTCCTATACTGGGACTGGGTCAGTGTGACACCAATAACATGATACAAAACACACGCAATAGTAAGTCATAATAAGTTCAACTACCAGAGGAGTTCAGTTCTAAGTTGCTGTATAGTATAATGCTCGTTCTTAAAAGGTAGATGTATGGTGACCTCATGCTTCTTTCGCAGTTGTTGTTCTTTTTTTTTTTCGACATTCAAATTCAATGTTAAATATCTAACCCGTACAAAAGGGCTTTTCAGAAATAATAAAAAAATTAAAATGTGCGCGACTTTTCATATTCATTTATGTGGCACAGCAAATGCAAAAGAGAATACGCTCTTCCTCAAAATAACCGTAATAACTTTTAATGGCTTACTGATGCCACTATTCAATATATCAGAAACTTAAAACATTCGTCCTAAATATTGGTATATGCCAAAAATTACATACAGTCCTCATTGCCAGCTCTCCGTCTGTTGGAAATATCTACGAGTTTATCTAAACAACTTCTATTGTATAATCAATTCTGCCCTAATTAATTCTTAATATTTTCCTACAGGAATCAAAGTGCCAAACATTACCGCCACAGGGCCTCGCCCGATTGCAACACGGTAGCTTCCTTCGATTCCTCTAGTTCCGAATCCCGAAATGGTGGACTCAATCGGTACTACCGTCAGGCCTGGGAGAATCTTCATGAATCTGCTGGATCGAAATCGGGCCTCAAACCAGGTAGCAATGGAAACAATGGTAATCATTCTCCTTTGCGGCGAAAAGAAACGATGGATGAGCCGTATCGCGCTCGGGATGGCACAGAACGTCATCGGGACAGCTCGGAAATGGTCGTAAGCGATGGGTACGGACCTAAAGGGGCCGAAAAAAAGCGGCATCACCACCATCATCACCATCACAAAGAGAGCAGAGAGTGGAGCGGAAACCGACCACCCCCTAGTGCTCACAAGAGGTACTGACAGCCGTGTATGGTGATAACAATGCATTTCGACGCTTGAGGGACATCTTACACAGTGAAAAATTTTGTATTAAGTGCACAGATACATACATTCTAAAGACTGAAAGTGAAGTGAAAAAAGTGCTTGGTTAGGAAACTACCTACTTGAACCTGCTGTCGAAGCGTATTGTAACACCTTCGCAGCAAATCAAAAAAACAATCTACAACTTTCAACAAGAATAAAACCTTAAGCATGCCTAATAACTTAACTTGAAAACATTAAACTTAAGAATTATTTTCAACGATTTTCTAGGATCACAAAATGTAGCAATGAAAATATTTAAAACAGAGTCGACATAGGTCGCAGTCTAACTTTGGCTTTTTTCCTTAGAAAAAATGCAATTTAATTAAAAAAATAAATAAATAGAGTGAAAAGATCAGCATACCATTTTAATACAAACAAATTAACAATGTTGTACTGTCACACCCAAACGTTTTTGCCTGTGATAAAAATTTACAATCAGCCTAAATTCACTACAACACTGTTGAATTAAACAAAATTGCACTGCGGGGTTACACTATGAATGACCTGCTTAACACATCTAATGGTATAATAAAAACATGAATTAATTAAGATCGGTAACTGTGACTGACAATAGTCACTTATAAAAAAACATACACAAAAATCATATTAAAAAACCTACTGACGGGTGCACGGCGGTATTTTAAAATTCTAACAAAAACTTTTACCAGGAGATACCTAACAAACGGTAAAGGTTAACTTATTTTTAAAGCTCTTCATTCGAAATGAGGCCAAAAAAAGAAAATGTCCAGTTTCTGTTTCAGATGTTTTGAAATAACTATAAAATCTGTATAATTTTTTCAATTTAACATGTTTTGTAACTACTAATAGGCGTGACATGAAGCTCAAATTTTGGACACACTGTTATAAAAAATAGGTATAAAACAAAATAATTGCAATTTTCTTATTTCTGGTATGCTGTCAATCGACTTGACTGTATACATATGAGGGTGTGAAAAACATTTTCCCTGTGCCAAGTATTGAGATCATTTGATATAGTGAATCGTTAATTCTATATAATGAAGAATTATTGTAAACGATTATTACGTACTACAACATATTAAGAAACTTTGAACAATCATCATACAAAAAAAGTAAATCTTTAGTGCAAGTTTCTTAATATTTCCTATACCCAACAAGTTTACAATAATTCGTCATGTATAGAGCTAATCACATCAGCATTGAAGAAAATGAAACTTTTTAGAGCAAGTTTCTTAATATTTTGTGTACCTAGCAATCGTTTACAATAATTCTTTTTACATAGAAATACATGCACATCATACAGGGAAATCTAACTGTTCAGTGCAAGTTAATTTT